>CAJNDS010002612.1:0-42500 GCA_905221605.1 Symbiodinium natans | reverse complement strand
GTTGAGGGTTTAGGGTTTAGGGATTGGTGGTTAGGGGTTAGGGGTTAGGGGTTTAGGGTCGAGGGTTGAGGGTTTAGGGTGGGTGGGTTTAGGGTTTTGGGTCTTGGGCAAGATTCCCTGATTCTCGGCCGAGGAAGCTCCATCATCTAAACCGCTAAACCCTCAAACCCTCAAACTTGGGATGTTCCCCGCATACTAACAGTAGGGATTGTAGTACTCCCCCCCCATTAGAATCCCCACTAAGGACTGTTAGTATATGGGGAACATCCCAACCTCAAACCCTGAACAAATAAAAATGGCCCGCCTCAGCTTCAACCCCAAACCACCCAAGCCCAAACCCACGGAAGTCCTCAAGCGTCCCCGCCTTCAAAGGGGTAGCCCCCAGATCTACGACCCAAAGTAGGAGTATTTGGGGTTACCCCTTAGAGGAGCATTTTTTCGGAACCCGAAGCCTTAAACCGCCTAAGCCCTGAGGTTTACGGTTCAGGGTAGAGGGTTTGGGCCCTCGCCGCTCATAAAGCGTGCTCTTTCTTAGTCGAGCACGAGGACTTAGAATGCCAGAGGAAGAGCCCTCAGCCCGAAACCGGAAGAGTTACCCTTCATGAAGCCCATTCCCATTTCAAAGCTGCTGCTGTCAGGGGAATATCCTAATCACGCCAACTTCTAAGGCCCTTTCCCCACTTGTCTGCAGTGACACGAAGCTGCGTGAGCAGAACCCAAGCTTCAGTTAGTTCCTAAGCCCTAAATCCTCTCCACCTAAGCAACAATAGCCTTCCAATTGCCCGCTGTGTTCAACGTCCATCTTGAAGGCACGGCAAACTTCCCACGCACTCGACCTGCTGGCATCGATTGCTGAGGCAAGTGCAATTAAGGTTCGGTCGGCATGTGTAGCCACTCTCAACTTTCGTCAGAGCCCACTTTGGAAGTCACGTCCTACTAGCGGTGCAATCGCCATGGCTCCTGCAAACTCTACCTTGGAGCAGCCCCAGAGCTTGCGCTGGCCAGGCTAGGCTGCGCCCGGACGTCGTCAGCTACAACGCATCCGTAGCTGTGTGTGCGGCTTGCTGGCAGCTAATCCCTTAGTCCACCCTAAACCCTAAACCCGACAGCCTAAACCCTAAACCCCTAAACCCCTAAACCCCTAAACCCCTAAACCCCTAAACCCCTAAACCCCTAAACCCCTAAACCCTAAACCCTAAACCCAAAATCCTAAGTTTGCATTTTACGTCGGCAGGCCGACAGCAAAACTACCCCAAGCTCCCATCGTAGGGGTTCGCGAAACCCTAAACCCTAAGCCCTATACCCTCTATACCCTAAACCCTAAAGCCTAAACCCCAAACCAGTCCCAGACCATAAACCCTAAGCCCTAACCCGAAAGACTGCCTTGCATGGGGGGGGGGAAACCCTAAACCCTAAACCCTAAGCCCTAAACCCTAAACCCCCCTTGGGAAGGGGGGCGGGCTTAAACAAAAAACTCCAGGAGCGGTCGACGCAGTGGACTCAAGCAGTGGGCCTCCTGGACCAGATGGCGGCGGCCGGCGTTCTTGGGAACACCCGGCCGACTTTTTTATGATTGTTTTTATGGCTATAATAACAATAATAATTATTATTATTCGTGAACTATTATTGTTATTATATTTTTTATCTTGATTATTATTATTATTATATATATATATATATATATATATTTTTTTTTTTTTTTTTTGCGGGGGGGGTTGTGCCTTGGAACCTGGGGCCTTTGGAGCCTTTACTAAAGTTACCGGGACCCAGAGTCGGAGTGAAGCCCTTATTCCTTTTGTTGTGGGGTTTAGGTTCCCTTATAAGCCCCTTGAAGCCACCAAAGGGCACTTCTTTTGTTCCTAGGCTACTATTGGATCTAGATATGCAAGCTCTTATGATGAACTGGTCGGGAGGGTGACGTAGGTTTCGTTTTGTTGGCTTGAGGGTCTTCAGGGTGTTTGGGGCCTTTGAGTTTATTCAGGAGCCTTCATTTCCTTGGGGTGGGTTTGCATTATTCAGGAGGACTAGTTGTTCCGGGTGGAGGATGGTGGCTCTTGGTTTGGGGCTGTTGGTTCGCAGCCACCTGCTCGACACAAGACCTGAAACGCACCCTAAACCCTCGGCTCAATGGGAGCTGCAGCCGGGGTGTGCAGCAGGCCGCCATTTTCCCTACCAGTGTGTATGTCCGACGGCCATGGTGTTTGCTATGTTAAATCATGAATGCTGGACCCTAAACCCTACAACTCCAAAATACTCCAGATTCTGCAATCGCAAGCCACGAGCCCCCTCGTCCCGAAACCCAGTCCGGGCATCCCTCATGAGGGTGTAGTACTCTGCCCTCGCAAATCTTCCGCCGCCATGCCAGGAACATCATCACCAAGAACAGCGCCCTCGGCACCCTCAAGGAAGTGGTGCCCACGACTTCAGGTCTGTTCTGGAGGGTCAGGTTGAGGGTTTAGGGTTTAGGGTTTAGGGTTTCGGGTTTAGGGTTTGGGGTTTAGGGTTTAGGGTTTCGCGTTTAGGAGGCTTGTTGATTTATTCGGCTCCGCGTTTAGGGGCTTGGGGTTAAGGGGGGTGTTCGGTTGTAGGGGTGTAGGGCTTGCGAGATTGGAATCCACAAGCCCTCTCAAGCCCATGGAATTTCCAAAGCCCCCTAAACCCCAAACCCTAAACCCTGAAACCCTAAAACCCTAAAACCCTAAACTCCAAACCCCAAACCCTAACACCCTAAAACCCTAAGCCCTAACACCCTAAAACCCTAAACCCTAAACCCTAAAAGGTGAGACCTGGGTGACCGCCCTGTCCTCACTCGTGGCCCTGGGCTGCAGCCGGCTGCGGCCGGACGTGACGCTCGGCCACAATTTTGGGCTTCTGACGGGTTGAGGGTTCAGGGTTCAGGGTTCAGGGTTTAGGGTTTAGGGTTTAGGGTTTAGGGTTCAGGGTTTAGGGTTTAGGCTTGACCCTGAAGCATATCAACCCTAATAGTAAGCCCCAAACCCTCCCTGAACCCCAAAAGCCCTGTATAACCCTAAACCCTAAACCCTCATGAGGTTTGGGGATTTAGGGTCCAGCGGACTAGGCTTCAAAGCTTGCGAAGCTGTTGAGAGACTCTGCCTTGAGCATTGGCACGGAAGGATCTTGCAACATCCCCCGATCCCGTTTTTTTCTTGAATTCTCAGATCACTCAGGGAAGTAGGTGTGCTGATGGTGCTTAATCCCCAAAAAAAACCCTAAGCCCGAAAACCCTAAAAGCCTAAAGCCCTGAAGCCCGAAGCCCTAAACCCACTGCACGTGCTTTGGTTTCTTTTTGCTTTGCGCACACCGCGTGGCTGTTTGGGGTCCGGAAGGCTTTTGTTGGTCGACATGGGGGTGGGGGGGGGGTTGGGTGTATCTCCCGAATATATGAGTCTGTCCCCTAAACCCCACCCTGTCTTAGAACAGGGACCCCAAAAGGGGGCCTCGGATTGTTCGAGGCTTCGGCACACGAATCTAACTAAGGGTAGTTGCATGGCCCTTTAATGCTTTAGGATTCTGAAGTATGGGCCCTCTTGGGTGTTGTAGGGTATACAGAGGCCCTCCCCTTTTCAGGGGACCCATACTTTAAGGGACCATGGAACTACCCTCAGGCTGAAACCCCGGAACCAAGGATTAGCTTCAACAGCACCATGAGCGTGGCTGTCCGAGCGGCCGAGTGGCAGTCCGCCATCGGCCTCTTTGAGGATCTCGGCACTGATGCCGTGGAGCGCAGCAAGTGCCTTGCCTTAGGGACTGGGTAGGTGACCTTCAACCCTTTTTTGGTTATATGGTGGTGTCCGAACTTAGGGGGTACCTTATTGGGGTCCTTGTTATAAGGGAATCCTAGTATTATGGGGGCTATCTTGCGGGGGGTATTGGGAACACTGCATTGAGAGCTGCTGAGAGATGGAGGCTCTCAAATGTGGCCATAAATCCCAAGGAAGCCCAAGCTGAGTTTTTGAACAAGCATCGCAAGAACATAGTAAAAGCGAAATCTACTGCGATATCAATATTGTTCTGTATCATGTGATGAGTTTCATTCAATCCGAGAATCAATATTGTTATTTTTTAGCTTGATCACGTCACAACCAAACTCCATACTTTGGCGCCATCGTTTTCCTCCGAGTTTGCGTTAAGAATGATGTAGTCGAAGGTACCGTTTGGGTCTGGGGTTTAGGGGTTCAGGGCTCCAGTGACCCCAAACCCTAAACCCTAAACTCTAAACCCTAAACTCTAAACCCTAAACCCTAAACCCTGACGCCTAAGCCCTAAACCCTAAACCCTAAACCCGAAACCCTAAACACCCTAAACCCTAAACCCTAAACTTAATGGCTTGGAGCTTAGGGGTGAAAAAAGGCTTCAAGATCTAAGGATCAGCTACAGCACAACCATCAGCGCGTACGAGAGGCTTGGAAGGTAGCCCGGCTTCAGGTTTAGGGTTTAAGGGTTTAGGCTTTAGGGTTTAGGGTTTAGAGTTTAGGGTTTAGGGTAGGGTTGAGGGTTCTGGGTTTAGGGTTCAATTGAGAAGGAGCCTTATTTGGGCCTCAGTCAGGGGCTTGTACGGGTTTAGGGTTTATAGCATAAACCCGCCGAAGAAATTTGAAAAAAACTCAGAAACCCCAAACCCCCTAAAGTTTCAAGAATCCCAAACTTGCCTTGCCAATAGTTGAACTTTCATGATGTGGGATTGCTTTTTTCAGGTGGAATATCAAAGGTTAAGAAAACACCCTAAAAACCCTCATCAACAAAACCCTTTTAGACAAATCACCAAGAAGCCCAACAGACCATTGCCCTAAACCCTGAACCCTAAACCCTAAACCCTTGACCTTAGACCCTAAACCCTAAACCCTACACCAATCAACAGAGAGCCCAGGTGGCTCGGGGCTCTTGAGACCTGGACCAAGCTTGGCAGCGCGCGGTGGGAGCCGGAGCTGGGGATCACAATCCAAGCGACGGGCAGAGTTAGGGTTTGGGGTTTAGGGTTTAGGATTTAGGGTTTAGGGTTTAGGGATTTAGGTTTTTAGGATTTTAGGGTTTTAGGGTTTTAGGATTTTAGAGGGTTAGAGGGTTTTAGGGTTTTAGGGTTTTAGGGTTTAGGGTTTTAGGGTTTTAGGGTTTTAGGGTTTTAGGGTTTTAGGGTTTTAGGGTTTTAGGGTTTTAGGGTTTTAGGGTTTTAGGGTTTTAGGGTTTTAGGGATTTAGGGTTTTAGGGTGTTAGGGTTTTAGGGTTTTAGGGTTTTAGGGTTTTAGGGTTTTAGGGTTTTAGGGTTTTAGGGTTTTAGGGTTTTAGGGTTTTAGGGTTTTAGGGTTCCGATTGCCTCCTTCAGAATAGTTTCTGACATGTTGTTGTTAACGGTTAAGGCCACGGACATCAGATGTTCGGAGGTATGTCTGATGAGGGTTCAGGGTTTAGGGTTTAAGGGTTAAGGGTTAAGGGCTTAGGCTTTAGGGTTTAGGGTTCAAACATGACCGACTACTTGGAGGTTCATGGGTACTTACAACTGGGGTCCTAAGTATATCGGCTAGCGCTAGCCATTGGTGGTCCTAAGCTTTGTTTAGGGTGCCATGAACCCCACTCGAACTACCCAATGAGCCTTCGGGAAAGGTTTGGGGCTTCTCGGGGTCGTTGTTAAGGCCGAGGCTGAGGAAGGATTTGGACAATTTCGGGTTCCTTTGTTTGAGTTATCCAGGTCATGTTTAGGACTATTCTTCAGAGGTTCTGGAGGGAATAAGGCCAATTCCCAGTGCAGATTCTATTCTACTTTCCTTTGGCTTCTATCTACTTAAGGATGATTCCGGAACCCTTGAATGTAACCCTAAACCCTAAACCCCAAACCCTAAACCCTAAACCCTGAACCAGAGAGGACGTCATCTCCTACAACAGCAGCCTGAGCGCCTGTGAGAAGGCCGGCCGCTGGCACATCGCTCTGCAGTTGCTCGGGGACGCTGCGGTCGCAAGGACGGCCCTAAACCCTAAACCCTATACCCTAAACCCTAAACCCTAAACCCTAAACCCTAAACCCTAAACCCTAGACTTCCCGTTCAAAAAAAACAGACCCTAGACCCTAGAGCCCAGAGCCCAGACCCCGGACCCCAGACCCTTGACCCTACCCAATGACTGAAGTCCGAAGCCCTTCAGTTCAACTCCTACACCCCTCAACCCCTCAACCCTTAAAGCCTCCAAACCCCGAAGCGCTGGAAACCCTCTAAAAGGAGGCGAGGCGGTGGCACCGGGATAAGCCCCTCTGGATCAAACCCGCCCGTTGGTGTTTCGGGTGTTTAGGGTCCTCAAGAATCCCTTCTTGGATTTCAGGGTTTAGGGTTTAGGGTTTAGGATTTCAGGGTTTAGGGTTTAGGAAGATCTCAGTCATCAGTCTTTGTCCGAGGGTTGTTGCAAGCACTCGCCCGACCCAGCAGAATCTCCGAAACCCCAAACAGAACTTTAACAGAACCTTGCAACCGAACAAGACAGAGCAAAAACCCCAAAGGATATGACCCAAACGCTAAACCCTAGACCCTAAAACCCTAAACCTTAAACATATGCCCAAAACCCTAAACCCTAAACCCTAAACCCTAAACCCCATAAGCCCTAAACCCTTATAAGGATATGGCTGCCCAAGCTCACGAGCCGGACGTCATCAGCTGCAGCAGCTGCATCAGCGCCTGCGCGCAGGCCAGACGTCGAGTTCGAAAGGTTGTAGGGTTTCGGATTGTAGGGTTTAGGGTTAAGGTTTAGGGTTATGGGGTTTAGGGTTTAGGGTTTAGGGTTATGGGTTATGGGGTTTAGGGTTTCGGGTTATGGGGTTTAGAGTTTCAGGGTTCGGGGTTTAGGGGTTTAGGGGTTTGGGGTCTCCGTGTTTCGGGATTTAGGGTGTAGAGTTTGGGGTTGGGGGTTCAATCAGGCCAAAGCCCCAATCTCACAAAGCCAACAGGGTAGGGCTTTAGGGTTCAGGGTTTAGGGTTAAGGGCTTGGCAGATTTTGGAGGTTTGTGTTGGCTTTGGCGAGGCTGCTCTTGGGTTTTAGGGCTCTCAGCCGCTTGCCCCCAAATGTAGTGGTTCTGAGAACTTCGGGTCAGAGGGTAGGGTTTAGGTTTGGGGTTTTTGCAGGGTTTAAGGCTTAGGGCTTGGGGAATAGGGCTTAGGGCTGAGGGCTTAAGGAATCCCCCCCCCCCCCCCCCCTCCCTCCCCCACTCCCCCTCCCCCCTGCCCCCCTCGACCATTCAGGCCAGCCCATGGCTCCTTGCAATGTCGCTCCTCTCGGCCATGGGGGCCCAGCTCCTGCGCCTCGGTAGTCCATGAGTGTCTAAGGGTTTGGGGCTTAATTTAAGGGGTTTGGCGTTGAGGGCTTTAGGGTTCTACACTCCAAACCCTACACCATGGCACATGAAATCTCCTTAGGGCCCCCAGAGTTTAGGGTTGAGACTTTTCTTCTTAGAGGTCGGGGATTCTGAGCTTAGGGTTTGGGGTTTGGGGTGTACTAAACCCTAAACCCTAAACCCTAAACCCTAAACCCTAATTGAGTCCTAAACCCTAAACCCTAAACCCTAAACCCTAAACCCTAAACCCTAAACCCTAAACCCTAAACCCTAAAGTACGGTTTGGGGTTTAGGGGCCGAGTTGAGGGAAGTTCAAGGACGCAGCTGTTGAGGAGAAGGCGCTCCTTGAACCTTTCAATCCGAGACCCTGAACCTGATAAGCTTACAACCCTAAGCCCAAAGGGTTTAGGGTTTAGGGTTTAGGGTTTAGGGTTTAGGGTTTAGGGTTTAGGGTGTCCTCTGTCCCCTAAACCCGATTCCCTAAGTCGAAGCCCCCAGGCCCCCAGTAAACTCTCCACGGAGGGTTTTCGAAATGGCGGGCGCCCTAGAAGGCTCCTTGTGACAATAGGATCCCCAAAAGGGGGGGATCACTTAGACAACCTCCCAGAGACCCCGAAGCCTGAAACCCGCAAAGCCCTGGCCCCAAAACCCTAAACCCCAAACCCTCAACCGTAAAATCCTAGACCCTCCGTGCCTTCTAAACCCTATCGACCCAATACCCTAAACCCTCAATCGTAGACCCTCAACCCTAAATTTCAACCTTTGACCCACGAGCCGAGACCCTAAACTCAAAGCCAAACGCAAGACCCTAAGCATAAGCTCGCAACCCTGAACACTAGACCCAACACCCAAACCCTCAAGCCTCAACCCCAAACACAACATCCGAAAACCCTACAAATGAACCGATCAACCCGAACAAAAACCCTCTAACCCTAAACCCTATACCATGACCCTTAAACCCTAAACCTTACTTCGACACCCCCCCTCCCCCTCCCCCTCCCCCTCCCCCCCCCTCCCCCTCTCCCCCCCCCCCCCCTCCCCCTCTCCCCCTCCCCCTTTCCAAAGGCCCAAAGCCCCGACCCTGAGGCCGCCAAACACGATTACCTACAACGCGGCCATTGGCGCCTGCGAGGGCCAGGGCCGCCAGGTCGATTTGTGTGGGATTTCTTTTGTTTGTCGGCTTATAGGGTTTAGGGTTTAGGGTTGAGGGTTTAAAGTTTAGGGTTTGGGGCCATTGTGACGGGTAAGGCTTCTCTGCAGGAGGTCCTTTGCCTAAGAGTTCCCGCCCCCCCCCCCCCCCCCCAGCTGAGGCCAATGGCTCACCGCCCTGGAGCTGTTGGCCAACATGCTGCGCGCAGCTCTGGTGCCTAGGTTTGGGGTTTAGGGTTTGGGATTTAGGGCCTTGGGGTTGGAGGTGTAGGGGTTTACGGTTCTAAGGGTACATACACGGGCCCTGAATATGGTCCCTTACCTCCTTTAAGCAAAGGGTTCTGATGTAAGGGCCCTTATAGGGTATGTAAGGGGTACCCGTTTAAGGGCCCATACGAAGGGACCAGGAAACTACCCTAAAAAAGGGTTCAGGGCTCCCTGGCGATCAGGTCTCCAATATCCCGCAACTCCTGGGACAGGCCTTGAGTCGTTCACGAAGGGGTAATGTAAGGAACATTCTCTCTGTAGGGGCCATTCAAAGGACGTGTTCTTTGCGTTCAGCATCAAAGGTGCCCGGAGTAGGCCCTTATTTCCTTCTTTGAGGGTTGGGGTTCTCTTATAATCCCCTGAAAACCGAAAAGGGTACCCTTTTTATTCCTCGGTTCCTCCTGGGTCTAGCCCTAGCCCTAAACCCTCAACCCTCAACCCTCAACCCTCAACCCTAAACCCTAAACCCTAAACCCCAGGCATCAAAGGTGCCCACGGTGGTGAGCTTCAGCAGCGCCATCAGCGCCTGCGTCCGAGGGGGGGACTGGCCAGTGGCCCTGGCGCTGCTAGACGAGATGCCCCGGAGGCCAGGGGCAATTATTGGGTTCAGGGTTTAGGGTATTTAGTATTTAGGATTTGGGGTTTAGGGTTTATGGTTTAGGGGATTTGGGTTTAGGGTTTAGGGATTCAGGGTTTAGGGTTTAGGGTTCGGTTTCGGGGATTTAGGGTTTCTTGGGTTGAGCACCGATGCAACAGGCGCCTGAGTCCCAACGTCATCAGCTACAGCGGGGTCATCAGCGCCTGCGAGAAAGGAAGTTCCATGGCTCGCTTGGTTGAGTTGAGGGTGATGGGGGCCGCTTCCTCCCTCGCAACGCCTGAATCGTTTTAATAAACAGAACCCTAGGCCCCCCCCCCCCCCCCCCCCCCCCCCCCTCCCCCCCAAAACCCCTAATCCCTCAAGCCTTAAACCCTGAACCCCCCCCCCAAAGAAAGAGGCCCCTGAATCCCTGAAAGCTATAAAGCTCTAAAGCTCTGAAACCTTAACCCTTAAAACTCCCTGCAAACCCCCAACAACTGCGAAGTTCCCACAACCCCTACAACGAAGTTTAGGGTTTAGGGAGTCTAGGGTTTAGGGTTTAGCGTTTGAGTTTAGGCCGGGTTTAGGGTTAAACCTTCAACTCTGAACCCTAAACCCTCAGACCCCCCCCCCCCCCCAAAAAAAAAAAAAAGAAAAAGCTACAAGAAACCCCAGTTGCCACCGGATCCTGGCTCCAAGATTCCGCCCCAAGCCCCCCCCCCCCCCCCAAAAGGCACAAAGACCAGCAGTTGAGGACCGCTCCCAGCACGGAAACCATTGGGTTTAGGGTTTAGGGTTTAGGGTTTAGGGTAGCTGAGGCCAGCGGACTCTGGCTCTCAGATTCCTGGGCGCGATGGAAGAGGCATCAGTCGCTGGGGACGTCGTGAGCTACAGCAGCGCCTGAAGGGCACGGAGTTCTGAGTTTCAAAGGTTGAGGGGTCTCATAGGGTTTAGAGTTGAGGGATCTCGTAGGGTTTAGGGTTAAGGGGTCTCATAGGGTTTAGGGTTTGATGTTTTAGTTTAGGGTTTAGTATTTAGGGTTTTGGGTTTAGGGTTATGGTTTATAAGGCGCTCCTGTATTGGCCTCTTGGGTGTTGAGGGTTTAGGTTCAGCGGAGATGGGGTAAACGCTACACCCTGAGATTCAGGTTTAGTTTTGAGTTTAGGGGATGTGAAAATTGTGGTTTCAGTAGGGTTTGAGGGGGTTGAGGAAACACTCCAAAGCCACATTAACAACTAAACCCTCAGTGCCCACAACCCTGGGCCCTAAACACCCTCAACTCCGAACCATCAACCCTGAAAATTCCGGAATAAACTGAACCCCTAAACCCTAAACCCCTGAAGCACTAAACGCCTTCTACCTAAAACCTTAAACCCCTAAACCCCTACTACCTAAAACCTTAAAACCCGAAACCCTTAAAAGCTTAACCCTAAACCTCTAAAACCCTCAACCCCTAAACCCTAAACCCTAAACCCTAAACCCTAAACCCTAAACCCTAAACCCTAAACTGCAGATGCGTCAAGTTGATTCACAAGAAGGCCATGTAAAGAACAAGGTCCGATTGCCCGCCGCTGTACACACCCAAGGGTTGGGCTACGTAAGGACCTTGAGCCAGTGTGAGGAAAAACATGTATTTCAAAAAAAAAAACAATGGCATGGAGCCATTCAAAGCAGCACATTGTATAGGTTGTGCAGATATGTTACTCGCCTAGAAGGCCAAGTGGAGTGAAAAATCGATACGCCATGGAAGCCTCAGATGCTGACTTTGCACAAGCCCTGAGTTCCGAGTTTGGTCCCAATGCCCAGCAGGGTATGAGCCCAAATACCGCTAGCGCACGTGAAGAACCGCGATTGGGCGAGGTTGGGAGCCATGAACTACCAGGGCCTGGTGAGACATCGTTGGCAATGAGGGCTATGATGGTGTCTTCCCCGGCGAGCCAGACGGGATGGTCCATGGATGGGCAGCGAGGTGAGCTGGTCGGGATGGCGACAGCAGCGCCGAGCGGACGCCAAGTGGAACATGATGCCCGAACTCTGGTTATGGGTGGGGTCACAACGACCGACGCGAACATGTCGGAAGCTGCTGCATGGAGCCTGGAAGCCTTCGGAAGCAGAAGGAACATTCCAGCATGGATGCAGCGTATTGGGACGTTCTTTCAGGAGATGAGATCCCAGCACCAGACAGGCCCTCTGTGGGCCCCTTCTCCGTTTCCTTCGCCGACGCCATCGAGGACAAGGCAGAGGGCTCTGGCAAGGCCGACTCCGGAAGATTCTCCGGGGGACTCGTTGTTCTCGCAGGAACAGTGGAGGCAGATGCAGGAAATGGAGGGAAGAGCGCCGCTTCTCTATGGGAGCGCTCAGGGAGCTCGAGGCCCTCAGTCAGGGGATGGAAGCTCCGGGGACAGCACCAAGGAGGCGGTGGAGATGGAGGTGAAGCGGCAGATGCAGGGGATCCTGGGGCAGTTGGAAGCGAGCAGGCATGAAGCGAGTCGTCTGCGGATGGAGGTGGAGAGATTGAGGGCGACATCGGGTGTTGCACCTACTTCACTACCTATGTCGCAGGTGTCGGGCGCTGCACCTACTTCACTGCCTATGTCGCAGGTGTCGGGCGCTGCACCTACTTCACTGCCTATGCCACAGGAGTCGGGCGTTGCACCTACGTCACTGCCTATGCCACAGGAGTCGGGCGTTGCACCTACGTCATTGCCTATGTCACAGGTATCGGGCGTCGCACCTACGTCATGGCCTATGTCACAGGTGTCGGGCACTGCATCTACATTGCCGAATATGACTCAGGTGTCAACTGCTCCTGTGGTGCCCTTGTCTAGACCTTCAGCTTCTGGTGAGGTCGGTGGAAGAGCAAAGAGCCCTTTCGCCCCGGATGTGAGACCGCCTCCGCTACCAGCAGCTCTGAAGCGCGTGGAGTTCGAGGGTGTTCCGAGCAGTCCAATGGGAGAGCCAGAAGTGTATGGCGGATATCTTCATGGAGGCCGAGGAGGTGCAATGGCCGCTGGAAAGGGGGTTACGCTGCAGGGGGAGGCGTCACGAGCCTCCAGTGCGGGAGTGGGGCCGCATCCAAGGAGTGAGGCTACAACAGACACAGTCACGAAGCTCTTGGAAGGTCTTGAGAAGGTGATCTCCGGGAAGACAGCCAAGAATCAAGAAGAAGTGGGCCGAGTGTCGGTGGAGATGCCGAAGCTTCCGGAGATGAGTGACGCGGCCTCAGTGGACTTCGGGGACTGGCTTCATTGCTTGGAGAATGTCATGGGGGATATCAGTGCAGGATCTGCTGAATGGTGGGGATTGGTCCGGGAGGCAGCGCAAGCCTACTATGACCAGTACCAGGCGGCGGACCAGTTTGTGAGGATCTCGTTGAAGCCGACCGCGCCGAAGGAGCTCTCGGACAACAGGTGGGTTCGTGTTGACAGGAGAGGAGTCAGCATGATTCTGGGAGCTGTCCCGGAGGAGATCAGGCGGGAACTGGTGGCGACGAGGGCGAGATCGACATTGGAGGTGTTGTGCCGGCTCATGGTGTTGTACCGCCCGGGTTCAGCGACGGAGAAGTCTCAGTTGCTGAAAAGGTTGGAAGAACCAGGGGGAGCCACGTCACCTCAAGAGGCGGTGGAAATGCTTCGTCTATGGCACCGGGTGTATCAGAGGGCGAAGGACTTAGCGTTGATCACGCCGGATCCGTCGATTCTCTTGAAGGCGCTCGACGGCTTGGTTCGCAAACCTCTCCAGGAGAACGCGGAAGTGACCTTTCGGATGCAGCTGCTGAGATACCACCTCAAGGTAGACATCACCCCCTCGGTAGATGGCGTGCTTGCGATTCACCGGGCGTACTTGGCCGAGTTTGAGCAGTTGGCGATGCGGAAGGGGCCAAGGAAGGGCGGTGGAGCCGGGGGTGACGCAGGCAGTAATGGACCGGCGACCCCGAAGATGAGAGCCATCGGTGGGAAGAATGATCAGCCGGGAGCTCAACGTGATGGTTCCCAAGGAGGAGGTCAGTTGAAGCCCTGCAGGTTTTTTCTCACGGATGAAGGGTGTCGACGTGGCAAGGCATGCAAATTCGAGCACGCTATGGACAAGGACAAGAGAGAGAGGTGCTGGACATGTGGGAGTAAGCAGCACACCTCAAAAACGTGTCCCACCAAGGTGAAGAACGAGCAGCAAGGACCTTCGCCATCCACGCCGAAGAGTGGAAGTGGCTCGCCGAAAAAACCAGAAGGGCCACCGGAGACGCCCTCGATCCAGAAGGTGGTGGAGGCGGAAGTGTCGTCTTCGGCATCTACATCTGTGCCTGCGTCAAGTTCGGGGAGCACAACAATGGAAGACCCAGTTCAGGGCGTGCCAGTGGAGCAACTTCTGGAGAGCGCTCACCGTATGATGAAGGCATTCATTGAGGGCCAGCAGAAGGCACCAACATTGAAGGTCTTGCGATGCCCCGAAAGAGATCTAGATGATCTTCCACCTCTGAAGAAGAGCGTTGACTGGGAAGCAGCCATGAAGAACGTGGGCTTGAAGAAGACCTTCAATGAGGAAGAAAGAATGGGGCTGCTGGATTCCGGAGCAACCCACGCACTACGCCCTGCAACGTCTCGAAGTGAACTTGATAGCTGCTTTAACGCGGAAGTCACGCTTGCAGGGGATCAGAAGGTGAGCCTTCCTCAGACTCAGAGTGGGGTGATACTGGCGGAGGAGGCACAGCCTATCGTGCCGCTGGGCTCGCTGGTCAAGTCCCTGGGGTACGAGTTCGTGTGGAACAGCCGAGGTTGCAGACTTCGTCATGATTCACGACCGGAGATACAGGTGTTCACGCGGTCCTCGTGTCCGGAGGTGAGGGAGTGCGACGCGCTGAGGCTCATCGCAGAGTTGGAGTCGCAGAAGGTGGAGGCGAGCATGCAGTCCATCGCGGAGCTCAGAACTGCGATCGTGGCGGCAAAGCAGAAGCATCCTGGAGGGTGGAAGGGGTACTTGCAGGAGTATGTGCGTTCGGGGGACATGGCGGATGGGCTTCGGGCGGTGTTTGAGGCTCCGTTCATGCAACACGTCCCAGTGGAGAACAAGACCGACGTCCTAGAGTACATTCCCAAGACACCAGAGGAAGCGTGGAAGCTTTTGAAGAGGATGCCGTTGAACCGCTCGAGACGGCGACAGTTGTGGAGGGCCAAAGGATGGGTGGTTCATCTATTCGCTGGACGAGGCGTCAAAGGGGACCCTATCAGGCATGTGGCTGGTGAGATCTTGGAGGTCGATATCGCCACGGGATGGGACTTGCTCAACAAGGAAGTGTACGCGCTGCTGTTGTGGGCCGCAATGCAGAGAAAGATCAAGGCCGTGATCGGTGGCCCCCCATGCCGGACGTTCTCCCTCCTGAGGTATCGGGACACTGGTGCTGAAAGTACAAGGATGCCCAAGCCGGTGAGATCGGCAGAGCACTTGTGGGGGTTGCCGAACCTTGGGCCTGATGATCGTGAAATGGTGAAGGCAGACAATCGCCTCATTTTGAGGATGGTCTGGCTGTGGCTGGTGGCGGAGGCGAGCTTGGAAGAGGACGAGGTCGATCAATGGACGTTCGACAAGGTGGGGTTTGGTTTTGAGCACCCTGATGATCCGCGGGAATTTCTGGATGAGAGGAACGAGCTGTGGTCGCTATGCCCTTCGGTGTGGAGGACGCATCTGATGGAAGAGCTGGAGGAGGTGCTGGGGCTTGTCAAGTACCAGTTTGATCAAGGAGCGTATGGTCATGAGCAACGAAAGCCAACGGCATTCCTGGCGAACATGCAGATGAACCTCCGGGCTCGGGACACGCGACGGGAGACCCCAAGGCCTACCTCGTCGGCGTCAATGGCAGTGTGGGCACCTGGATTTCGCAAGGAAATTGCTCGGGCGCTACTTCAACGGCATCTGTGGGAAGGAACAGCGCAGCTGAGGGCGATGACGGCAAAGGAAGCGGCTGGATGGAAGGATCACCTCGATGCTGGTCACTGGCCTTATCGCCGGGACTGTGCAGTTTGCCTGGCGGCTTCAGGATCGGGACGACCGGCACGTAAGGTCTTGCATCGTGACGCCTACGTCTTGAGCCTAGATGTCGCGGGAGCTTTCAGAGACCTGGGCATAGACGAGAAGAAGGGGCGAAAGTACAGGTTTGTGCTTGCTGGGACCTACATCTACCCGAAGGGTTACTCTGTCCCCAAGGATCAAGACATCCCTTTAGGAGAAGTTCCACAAGCAGTCGCTCCAGATTCACCAGGCGTTCCACAAGCAGTCGATCCAGATTCACCAGGCGTTCCACAAGCAGTCGATCCAGATTCACCAGGCGTTCCACAAGCAGTCGCTCCAGATTCACCAGGCGTTCCACAAGCAGTCGATCCAGATTCACCAGGCGTTCCACAAGCAGTTGGTCCACAAAGGGATCAGGAGGAGGACTGGTTTGAAATGGAAGATGAGGAGGAGGGAGATGAAGCGAACGACCTGGTCGAGGGTGAAGAAGCAAGCGAAAAGGAATGGAAAAAACTCGTTGGTGACCTGAAGAAGCCCCATGAGTTCCAGATCCTGAGGTTTGCTATCCCGCTGGAGAAACATCGCGGAAAAGAAGTGTTGGAGGCGGTACAAGACATCTATGTCACTTTGAAGTCATGGGGGATGCCGCTTGCCAGAATCCATTCGGATAGAGCCAAGGAGTTCAGAACGCAACCTTTGCGCCGTTGGTGTCGAGAGAGAGACATCTTCCAGACATTCACGGAGGGGTGTGCGCCGTCTCAGAACTCTGTGGTGGAAGGAGGCGTGAAGTGGTTGAAGTCAAAGGCTAGATTGTTGCTTGGGGCGGCCGGTATCGAGAAGAAGTTCTGGCCGTGCGCAATGAAGGAAGCCTGCGACGCTCACAACCGCAGGATGTTGGCGAGGCCTATGAGAAAGATCCGTTTTGGGTCGGTGGTGTGGATCAAGTCGAAGAAGACCCATGGCCCATTTGACCCAAGGTGGGAAAAAGGAACGTACCTAGGCCCGACCGAAGATGTGCGTGAAGGACATGTGGTGTTGTTGGAAAATGGAACGTGGCTTCGGACACTACATGTAAGGCTTGTTCGAGATGATGAGTACGAAGAGGTTGCCCCGGAGTATGCCGTGGATTGGGTGGAGCCTTCGAGAAGAGTGAGGGGAAAGATGACCTTGAGTGACCCAGAAGTGAGAAAGCTGAAGGGCTACCAGGACATGTCGAGGGAGCAGCTGGTGAAGAGGCTTTTGGGGTCAGATATTTGGACCAGCAAAGAAGCTGTGGCCAAGCGACCACAGCTACGCGAAACTTCGGAGGCTGACGAGGATGTGGCGTATGTGACGCTTGGGGCTTACCAACATGGAGGAATCGTAAACGTGACCAACGCCACTATGAAGTATGAGGAGGACGTTCGAACTGCCGCTGCGTTGCTTCGACATGATTTTCCCGGAGAGACCTTCACTTCGATGGCCCTGGTGAAGAATGCCGTGATGCCTATCCACCGGGACAGCTACAACATGAAGGGAACAAGCAACTTGGTATCGCCGCTGAATGTGACGAAGGGCAGCGGTGTGTGGCAGGAAATGAAGGTCGGAGATGAGTTCAAGGGGAAGTATGAGGCGCGGCGATTCAATGGGAAGGAGGTGCCGGGCCAGATCTTCGAGATGAAGGGGCCAATGGAAGTAAATCCTTCACGTCTACATGAGCCAGTACTTGGAGAAAAGGGTCCCAGAATACTGGTTGTGGGCTTTACAATCGCCGCCGCGTGCAAGCTGGAGCCAGAGAAGGTTGACTACCTGCGAAGACTTGGTTGTTGGCCTTTAGAGCAGCTCGCCAAGGACGAGACCATCGATTGTCGACCTCATGCAATGGGAGACCAAGAGCTTGGTGGAACCAGGGAGGATGAGTTGGTGATCCCGGGAGGGCGAGTCAGCTTGAGAACGAATTGGTCGTTGCGATACCAGCCAGAAGAAGACAAGGGCAAGGAGAAGGTCGAGGAACCAGTACCAACGCTGCCTTTGGGGAAAGAAGAGAGATTGTGGCTGGAAGAAAGGGCAATGGCGCTAAGGGCGTTGATCGTTGAAGAGGCAAAATGTGCTGATCAGCGAGAAGATGAAGGTGAAGAAGTGGACGAGATGATGAATGAGAAGGTCATGGATGCAGAAGAGGAATTGGACTTCGTGCAAGAGATCCTGACGGAGGACGTGGGTGAGAAGAATGAGCGGTCGGTAAAGGCGATCAACGACGTGAAGGTTCGTTTAGCAAAAATGGCAACAGATGTCACCACGGAGAACGTGGAGGGGATCTTGAAGGAATTGAAGGAGCCGCTCACTGTGACACACACGGTCGCCCTTCCCGAGGTTAAGGCGAATTTGCCCAAGTGGGTGCCAAGCATCATGAAAGAGGTCACGCACCTGGAAGGAAATGGGACGTTGGTTCCGATTCCCCTCCCAGAAGCAAAGCGAATGCAAGATCGGGGAGAAATTACGCTGGTGCCGGCCAAGACGGTGCATACGGTCAAGCCTCCGGATGTGGCAGCGATCGCAGACCAGGCGGAGCAAGAGAGGGAGCACGTAACCCAGAAGAAGGGGGAAGAGGTCCTTGAGGGCAACGGAGACGCCGGATTGTTCAAAAGGAAGTCGAGGCTGGTGATCTGCGGGAACTACATCAAGGGCGAGACGGAGGTGTTCACGACGGCCGCCAGTGCGGAAAGCTTGAGGTGCGGATTAGCATTCGCTGCACAAAGAAACTGGGGGGCAGCAATCACAGACATCGCATCGGCGTTCACTCTAACCCCAATGTCGGAGTCCAGCGTGCGGTACGCCATAACGATCCCGAAGGTGATTGTGGATGCAGGGTGCGCCCCACCGAACACCGCATATCTGGTCGAGAGGCTCCTCTATGGCTTGAAGGAGGCGCCGAGACTATGGGGCAACTTTCGTGATCGCCGGATAAGAAGGGCCAGAATCCATGTGGGACAAAGAGAATGCAGGTTCGTCCAGATGGAAACGGATCCGGCGGTTTGGAGATTGGTTCCCATGGATGACGAGACAGAGACCATTGCGATGATGATCGTGTACGTCGACGATGTGATGTTCCTGGGCGGGAATGAGGAGATCATGAAGATGTACTCCTGGTTGACAAAGGGTGATGATGGAGAAGAAGGATGGAAGTGCTCAGACCTGGAGTGGGTGGGTCAGAGGCCAGTGAGATACCTCGGTATGGAGGTGCAAGGCCGAGTTCGCGATGGAAGGATCCAGTACCACATCAGCCAGGGTGGGTACATCGCCGACCTGATCCGGGAGTACGGCATGGAAACCGAAAAGACCGCGCAGGTGCCCGCAACAAAGGACCTCATCCTGCACGAAGAAGAGGGCGATCAGGAGGAGGGAGAAGCAGATGAGGAGCAAATTCGGGCGGCTCAAACAGCTGCCGGAGAGTTGTTGTGGTTGGCCACTCGAACAAGACCGGACATAAGCTTTGCCACGAGCTATGTCTGTGCAATGGCGACGCGGAACCCGACGGCTGCTCTTCGTTTGGCTCATCACGTGCGTCGCTACCTCCTCAACACGCCTGGAATGGGTTTGGTCTACAAAGGGTCGCAGCATGCGGTGGAGACTTTCTCTGACGCCAGCTTCGCGCCAGGAGGAGGAAAATCCTTCGGCTGCAGCGCTATATCGCTATTTGGGGGCTTTGTGGCATGGCGAATGACAAGGCAAGCTCTGATAACGCTGTCTACCGCGGAGGCGGAGTTGTACGAGTTGATCGCCGCGCATCAGCTTGGATTGGGTATCCAAGCATGGGCCACCGAGGTGCAGAGCGATGTATGCCAGGCCATAAAGGTCGATAACACTGCAGCTCTGGGGCTTGCAAGCACGGCCCCGGGGACGTGGAAAACACGTCACCTCCGCGTGAGAGCACGTTTCCTTCGCCAAGAAGTGTTGGCCCAGCGCGTGTCCTTACATCATGAGCCTGGAGAAGGACAGCCAGCAGACTTAGGTACCAAGCCGGTGCCGGCTCCTCGGTTGGTTGTGCTCCGTGATTTGTGGGGTATGGTACCTGCAGAGGCTTTCCTACAAGAAGGAGGCAATGAAGGGGCGCGAGTACAAACAATCTCGTCAAGACAAGAGGTGGTGAAGATCATGGCGCTGATGATTGCGATGATGTCAGTGCAAGGGGCACGGGCCGAAGAAGTGCTCAAGAGGCCAGTGGAGGTGGATGGAAGCGTGGAATTCTACGTATGCGTGGTCATCGGAGGAGTGGCGTTGCTCGGAGTGTGGGAGTTTGTGAAGGTGCTGGTTGCGTGGGTGTGGAGAGATCGAGAAGAAATGGCGATGAGAAGAACAAGAAGGCTGATGAAAATCAGAGATCAGGCCGTTCGTGCTCTACATCGTGAACTGGCAGAGCTGGAAGATGAAGGAGAGCAAAGGGATCCGCCTGGTGTCAGGGCTCAAGATCCAACAGCTGAGGTGCACCCCGCTTCTTCGTCTTCTACAACCCCGATGCCACAACAGCCCGATGGAGAAGAGGGCGTGACGGTGGCCCGAGCCGCGAGGGAAGGAATGGACTTCAGATGCCTCCAGACCCCATTCGTGATGTCGGAGCATGGGGACAGGATCCACGTTCGAGAAGAGTGCTATGGGCTGAGGCACGCGAACAAGGCCAAGTTGCGCAAGATCAAGTACTGTTCGTGCTGTGCTGAGAGCTACCCTTTGTACTATAGGACTCCCTTCGGCGACCCAAGGCTTGGGTAAGTACAGGACGCATCAAGGAGGACATTTTGTCTTCGACTCCAAAATGAGGAGGAGTGCAGATGCGTCAAGTTGATTCACAAGAAGGCCATGTAAAGAACAAGGTCCGATTGCCCGCCGCTGTACACACCCAAGGGTTGGGCTACGTAAGGACCTTGAGCCAGTGTGAGGAAAAACATGTATTTCAAAAAAAAAACAATGGCATGGAGCCATTCAAAGCAGCACATTGTATAGGTTGTGCAGATATGTTACTCGCCTAGAAGGCCAAGTGGAGTGAAAAATCGATACGCCATGGAAGCCTCAGATGCTGACTTTGCACAAGCCCTGAGTTCCGAGTTTGGTCCCAATGCCCAGCACTAAACCCTAAACCCTAAACCCTAAACCCTAAACCCTAAACCCTAAACCCTAAACCCTAAACCCTAAACCCTAAACCCTAAACCCTAAACCCTAAACCTAAACCCTAAACCCCAAAAAACACCCTAAACCCTTAGGTGCCATGAGTGCCTGCGAAGAGCTGGGCCGCTGGCAAACCGCGCTTCACCTCTGGGAGCTCATGGAGGTAGGGTTTAGGGTCTAGGGTTTAGGCTTTAGGCTTGAGGCTTTAGGCTTTAGGGTTTAGGGTTTCGGGTTTAGGGTTTAGGGTTTAGGGATTAGGGTCCAGGGTCTAGGGTTTAGGGTTTAGGATTTCGGGTTTTCTGGCTTAGGGTTGAGGGTTTAGGGTTCAGGGTTTAGGATTTAGGGTTTAGGACTCAGGGTTTAGGGTTTTTGGATTTACAGTTTAGGGTTTAGGGTTTCGGGGGGGCGTTCGGCTTTAGGGTTGTATGGGGGTTGGGACACCCCAAACCTCAGACCCCAACACCCTAAACCCGAACTTCTCCGAGCAGGCAGATGGGGTCACGCCGAACGTAGTGACGCTCAACACGGCCATCAGCACCTGCAGCAAGGTCGGCTATTGCTTGGCTTTGGGAGGGGTGTTCCTCTCGATCCCGAAGAAGCCGTAGACCCTAAATACCCTAGGCCCGAAACACATCTCCCCTCCCCTGGTTTCCGGATCTCAGGTCCATCCTCTTTTTTGGTCCAAATCGAAGGCGTTGCACTTCAACATGTCACTCCTTTGGGCAGACTTCTGATACTTCATACTGCGAGAGTGTTCGGAACCTATGTCCCTTCGTATGCCTTAAGTCGACCGAGATAGGAAGAACTAGTTTTTTCAGCTGCCTTGCAAGCTCGTACAGCAAGCACTCCTGCGGATTCTGATTTCGGGGTTCTCTAAGGGCTCCATCAACCCAAAACCGTAATTCCGAAGCCCTTAGGTTCGGGGAGCCTTGTGTTGCGGTACCGAAGAGGTAAGAGTATGAGCTTAGGCTTCAGGATCTGGAAAGGGGTTTAGGCTGTAGGGAGTTTTGCAAGGGTTTAGGTTGGGGACGTTCTTAGTCCAAACCCTGGAACTCTCCATTCATCTCGTCCTTCATCCAATATGAACTGGCCCTAAACCCTAGTCCCTAAGCCCTAAGTCCACAATCCGTACGACATGTGAGTCAGAAGGCCTCACGATGGCGGATGGCACTCTTTCTCTTCGGCAGTTTGCATGTGGCGCGTCTGCTGGCCGACGAAGTCACCTTCAACAGCGTGCCTCGGGGTTGGGATTCTTGGTCTTGGCTAGGGCCGATTATTAAGGGTTTAGGGTTCACCCAAAACCCTGAACTCTAAACCCCAGGCCCTAAACCCAAAACCCTAGGGCCCTAAACCACTATTCGCAGAGGATTTGGGGTTCTGAGCGCGTCTTGGGATGTTAGGGGTTCCAGGGGTGCCTGGGCTGCAGAGTCTTGTAGTTGCCAGCGGGACCTCCCGAAGCCTTCACGAAACCCTAAACCTTAAAGACCTGCATCCAAAAAACCCTAAATCCTAAGACTTAAACCCTACATCCTAAAGAACCAATCCGCGAGTTTTTCAAATTTTCCGACAGGTGCTCAGTGCTGCTGCGCGCTCAGTGCAGTGGCAGCTGGCCACAACGCTGCTGGTTGACATGAGGCTGGAAGTCACACCCCAAACCCCACGCCCTCAGCCGTTGAAGGGAAGTTGCCTTAAAGCCAAAAGCCTAGACTCCAAAAACTGTTCGGAATAATTGTAGATAGATGCCGATAGTATTCCCAGAAATCCCTTATATCACCCCCCCAAACCCTATTCGAGTTATTAAGGCCCCTACATCTAGGCATGGTAGCTTCTCCACAAGCGCACGCAGTCACCTTGACCCCATGCATCTTCAGGGTTCAGTGGTTTTAGGGTTTAGGGTTTAGGGTTTAGGGTTTAGGGTTTAGGGATTAGGGTTTAGGGGGCTTAGAGGTCGAGGATTTAGGGTTATGTTGTGAGGGAAGTCTCATGGTCCCTTAATATGGTCCCTGACTTTCTTTAAAGAGTTCTGAAGTATGGGCCCTTGGGTTTTATAGGGTATATAGGGTGTATATGGGGTCCCCAGTTAAGGGCCCACATGAAGAGACCATGTAGCTACCCTGAAAGGCTCAGGGGTTTAGTTTTGCAAGGATGGGTTTGCTATTGTTGTGTGTGTGGTGCCAGCGACAGTCGTTCAAGGCAGATGCGTCTGCCAGCAGATGCGTGTCTCGGCGGCAGCAGCAATCGGGATTTAGGGAGCAGGTTTGGGTTTGGGTTTCACTTTGAGGTTCATGGTACTTATAACTGTGCTTATAAACCACTCATAAGCCCTTTAAGTGCGTTAGGATTTGGGGGGTTGGGGCTGTAAAAGGGTAGAGAACCCGATTGGGACCCCAAACTCTTCCTTAACGATCCAACTTGAAGATTCAAGAAGGGACTTGCGAACTGGTTGTAGTAATTGGGGTTATCAGTTAAATCATTTCTGGCGGTCGCCTATATAAGCAAAGAGAATGATCAGGTAGGATTCTAACCTGGGTTCTAACCTCTTAGTAAGTCCCGCGAACCAAACCCTAAACTCAAAGCCCTAAACTAAACCCCAACAGAACTTAAACCCCAAGCCCTATACGCTGTCCCCAAACCTTCTAAATCCTAAAACCGCCTAAAACCCAACAAGCCCTAAACCATAAACCCTGTAAACACTAGGCCCAAGTAAAACTTTACCCCCCTAAAACCCTATAGCCCTAAACCCTAAACCCTAAACCCTATAAACCCTTTTCCCCTTTTGGCTGAAGGCTGGGTTTGCAAAGCGCCATTGGCGCTTGCGAAGGTGGAGGGCAGCGGCGGTTGCTGCCAAGGCTTGTGCTGAACTTGTTCAGGGTTGTTCAGGGTTGTTTAGGGTTGTTTAGAGTTGTTTAGGGTTGTTTAGAGTTGTTCAGGGTTGCTTAGGGTTGCTTAGGGTTGTTTAGGGTTGTTTAGGGTTGTTCAGGGTTGTTTAGGGTTGTTCAGGGTTGTTCAGGGTTGTTCAGGGTTGTTTAGGGTTGTTTAGGGTTGTTTAGGGTTGTTTAGGGTTGTTTAGGGTTGTTTAGGGTTGTTCAGGCCTGTTCAGGGCTGTTTTGGGCTGTTTAGGGTCTTGGGGTCGGAGGGTCTTAGGGTCGGAGGGTTTACGGTTCAGGGTCTTAGGGTCGGAGGGTTTACGTTTTAGGGTGATAGTCCTCAGCGGGCTGATACGGTTGAGGCCTTTTGCGGGTTAATGGGGCAGGATTTGAGTAGTTAGGGCTTGCAGTGCAGGGCTTTTGGGGCTGAGGGTTGTGGGGCGCATACTATACCTATGGTCGACATCATTCGTGTTCCAGGGCTTATCGGGTGTAAGGTTGGTTTGCGTTCGTGGATTGGCAAGCGAAGGTGTTTGCTTGAGCGGGCTTATAATGCATGTTCTGTTTTGCAGGCCCGTTTTTTGTTGAACAGAGATCCTTGCCCCAAGAATGTGCCCCCTCCCCCAATTTACACGCGCCCGAAGTTGAACAACACACGTGTTCTGACGACCTCCAGGCTTCTGGCTGAGCTGTGCAGTCAGTATTCGCAGCTGAGTTGACCCAGAGACTTCAAAGGAAGATTAGGGTTCAGGGTTTAGGGGTTGGGGGTTTAGGGCGCGGAATTTCGGGTTCCATGTTCCTTAAACGCTATGAGAGCCTGTACTGAAGAGGTTTGGAGCCTCTGGGATCCCCTTCATGGGTAGCTATTGGGGGTGGCTGCGGGGCAAAAGGCGCGTGGCTCGGTCTGTCATGCTTGGTGAGAGTCTTCGGCTTTGGGGTTTTAGGGTTTTGCGGTCTAGGGTTTAGGGTTCGGGGTTTGGGCTTGGGTGGCAGGCTTGAGGGTTTGGGTTCGTTTTTTTTTTCTCTTTTAAGGATTTTAAGTTTTGGGTCTAGAGTCTAGGGTTTAGGGTTCAGGGTTAGGGTTTTAGGGCTTCAGGTAGAATGATTCCACTTAGAAGTCTTTGGTTTTTTGTTTTCAGGGGGGTTTACAGGGTCGCCGTCTCCTTTTTTTGGGATTTCGGGCTTCAAGCTGGTTTAGGTAAACCTCCCTCAGCCCAAGACCCTAAACCCGAAACCCTGAACCCCTGAACTCAAGACCGTAAACCCAAGACCCTACACCTCAAAACAAACCTGGGCATCGCAAGGGTGCCTAACAAAGCCCTCCACGCGCCTCTGGCTCACAACCATATCGCCCTCGAGCACCCTGAATCCAGAACCCTAGCCCTAAACCCTAAACCCTAAACCCTAAACCCTAAACCCTAAACCCTAAACCCTAAACCCTAAACCCCAGAACAACTCTAGCTGCAGGCTTCTCCTGCTCAAGGGCCCGGCAGGATGCGGAAAGGCGGCGCTGCGGGGGTCAGGGTTTAGGGTTTAGGGTTTAGGGTTTAGGGTTTAGGGTTTAGGGTTTAGGGTTTAGGGTTTGGGGTTTGGGGTTTAGGGTTTAGGGTGATGCACAGGTTGATTCATGGGGTGTAGGGTTTGGGGTTTGGGCTTGCGGGTTGGTTAGGGTGCAGGTTCGGGTCTTCGGGTAAGTCTAGCGTGAATGGGGGCTTTCGTAAAATGTCAACCCCAAAACCCTAAACCCCAAACTTAAGGGTTCAAGGGTTTGGTGGAGTAGCACTCCCCGGGCCCTTGGCAGTATCTAGCTCTTAGAAAGGATCCTTATTTTTGGCGGGTTTAGGGTTTTGGGTTTAGGGTATCTAGGATGCCCAGTAGTGCCCTTATTCCCTTTTTTGGAAGCTCTAGGTTCCCCTCTAAACCCCTTTAAGCACCAAGGGCCACCCTTTTTAATCCTAGGTTACTGGGCAACCAAGGTATATGGTGTTTGTTGCCAAGAGTTGTCAAAACTTTGGTCCCTTTTTTGGATCCCTATTATAATACGGCACCAACTATTTAGGGTACCCCCAAAGGGATCATAATTTTGACAACCACCCATATGGTGTTTGTTGCTAAGAAAAGGGTGTTTCTTCTTGCCAGAGGCTGGACGGTCTCTGGAATGCAGCATCCTGTACTCACAACCCGCAACCTTCTGCCCCCTCAAGGAGCCCGGTGACCCAGAGACTCAACTGCCCCCCTCTTTTCAGGTTTAGGGTTTAGGGTTTAGGGTTTAGGGTTTAGGGTTTAGGGGTTAGGGGTTAGGGGTCAGGGGTTAGGGGTTTGGTGTTTGGGGTTTGGAATTTGGAATTTAGGGTTTAGGGTAGGTCTAAACCCTAAAACCCTTAGTCCTAAGCCCTAAACCCCGAACCCTGACTCCCAGACCTGAAAAACCCTCACGCACAAAATCCTAAGCCCTAAGCCCTAAAACCCTAAACCCTAAACCCTAAGCCCTAAAACCCTAAACCCTGAACCCTAAACCCTGAACCCTAAGCCCTAAACCCTAAACCCTAAACCCTAAACCCTAAACCCTAAACCCTGCCGTCCAGGCGTCAGTTCTGCGTGCGCTGTGCGCCGACCTGGGCCTGGAGCTGGCGCGGGGCCTCTTTTTGGTTGCGCCGGTTTGTTTCAGAATTGTTTGGGGGTTTTGGGCTTAGGGCCCCTTCATTTCGGGTTTACGGATTTTAGGGTTTTAGGGTTTTTTTGGGTTCTCAGGGTTTGTGAGGTTTGGAGGATTTGTCGGGGGTGATGAACCTCCTTATGCATCTGCATCGGAACTCGCGCATGTCTCGCCTGCGGGCGGATGCGCAAGGTCGATCTGTGTTGGAATCCTCGAGACAGTTGTTTCGGTGTCTCTGGGGTTCGGGAACCGGAAATCTCAACCAGGAAGCCTCAAATACGACCAAGCCACCCTACTTAAGACAATGAGGCAAAAGTATCCTTTAAACCAAGGCGGTTGGGCCTTATTTAGGGTAGGGGGAGGGGTGGTAAATAGGGCAAGAGGTAGTACAGGATCCCACAGTACTACTGCCAACCTGGAGGTTCATGGTAACTATGAACCCAACTAAATTGCCATTAATTACTCATAACCCAATCATAGCCATACTAGGTACTTGAGGGGCTTGGGTTACAAGTACTCTAAACCCTAAACCCCAAACAGCCCTACAAAAACAAAACGTCGCAACAAAATCCCCAAAAGCCCTAAACCCTAAACCCCAAACCCTGAACCCTAAACCTGGTCCAGAAAGCCCTAAAGCAGGTGGAGTGGAGCCCGGCACCCGGGAAGACGGTGCGCCGCCTTCCTCAGCTCGGCTCACCGGCAGCTGTGCGTGGTGGATACCCCGAAACCCTAAACCCTAAACCCAAAACCCTAAATCCTATAGCTAGGGTGTTGAGCCAGAACGCCTGAACTTGGAAGCTCAAATCTCCAAACAGGTAGGGCCTTGGGACAGATCTGCAGGTTCCAACCACCCTATAAACCCTGAAGACCCTTGAGCCTTCCTGCATGGGGTGTCATGCCCTACAACCCTTAAAAGGGCCCTTTCTAGGGTTGGTTAGGGTGATTCTAAGGCCTGATAGGCCATGCCGGTTTCATCGGACTTTGCTTTAGCTGAGGGTTTGGATGGATGGTTTATGGATTGGGGTTTTTAGGGTTTAGGGTTTAGGGTTTAGGGTTTAGGGTTTAGGGTTTAGGGTTTAGGGTTTAGGGGACCGAGGGTGCCGGGTTCTCATGGCGCTCGTGGCCCACGCGAGCATTCTGGCTGGTCGTCGCAGCAACTACGAGAGGCCTTCCTTGTTTCCATTCAGAAGTAATAAGTAATAAGCCCTCAGAAGTAATAAGTAATAAGCCCTCAGAAGTAATAAGTAATAAGTAATAAGTAATAAGTCATAAGTAATAAGTAATAAGTAATAAGTAATAAGTAATAAGTAATAAGCCCCAAAGCCTCAAGTAATCCGAAACGGCTGGACCCTCAAACCTATCCCCGAAGCCCGCAGCTCCCTACCCCGAGTCCCAAGGAACATGGAACCTCTGCTCAAAGTCTCCCATCCCAAAGGCCCAAGCATCTGAACCCCAAGAGCCCTAAACCCTGAACCCCAAACCCTAAACCCTGTACCTCATGCGCCTCCAGGGCTGACCTAACCTCCTAAACCCTAGCCCTAAACCCCAAACCCCAAGCCCTAAACCCTAAACCCTAAACCCTAAACCCTAAACCCTAACCCCAAGAAGCATCCCAAAGAGCCGTCTCCAAACGAAGCCATGGCCGTTGCCCCAGCGGCCGACTTCCCCGGAGGCCAAGCCCGAGTCTTATGCAGCAAGGGTTTAGGGTCCAGGGTCTAGGGTTTAGGGTTTAGGGTTTAGGTTTAGAGTTTGGGGTTTGGGGTTTGGGGTTCAGGGTTTAGTGTTTAGGGTTTAGGGAGCGGTGCGCAGGGGCTTAGTTTGGGCACAAAATATAAGAGCGGTTTTGTGGACTTAAGGTCAGGGCTTGGAACCAAGGACATTGGAAGGACTGTTTTTGTGCTCAGGGTTTAGGATTCCATCCATTCACCGGCCACTGGCCCTAGACCCGCAGCCACCCTAAACCCTAAACCTGAAACCCTAAACCCTAACACCCTACAACCCTAAACCCTAACCCCGACAACCCTACAACCCTAAACCCCAGCCTGAAGGCCGAAACCCCAGCCCCTATACCCCGAACTCTGAACCCGGACTCGTACCGGTTTAGGGTTTAGGGTGTAGGGTTTAGGGTTTGGGGTTTGGGGTGTAGGGTAGGGTTTAGAATTAAGGGTTCAGGGTTTCAGGTTTAGGGTTTATGGATCTAGGGATGGGGATATTTTCCCAAAAGCGGGGGAATGCTAGTTTGGGGGGCCCATATCTGAGGCCCCCCTTTCTTTGAACAAATCTTAGTAGACCTGACCCTCAACCCTAAGCCCCTGAACCCTAAACCTATAACTACACGCAAAATCCTCGTAGACCAGCCCTAAACCCTAAACCCCCGGAACCGCAAACCCTAAACCCTAAACCCCAAACCCCAAAACCTAAACCCTAAACCCTAAACCCTAAACCCTAAACCCTAAACCCTAAACCCTAAACCCTAAACCCTAAACCCTAAACCCTAAACCCTAAACCCTAAACCCTCCCGAACTGCCAGGCCTTGACCTCGTCGCGCAGCTCAACCTTACGGGCCCCAGGAGCTTCCTACTACAGCTCGAAGAGGACCTCGTGCTGTTAGGGTTTAGGGTTTAGGGTTTAGGGTTTAGGGTTTAGGGTTTAGGGTTTAGGGTTTAGGGTTTAGGGTTTAGGGATTAGGGTTTAGGGTTTAGGGTTTGGGGTTTATGGTTTAGGGTTCAGGGTTTCGGGCCAGAAGCGGTTTTTTCCCCGCCGCCCCTAATTCGTTCTAGTTCTGGAAGAGGCCCTCAAGCAGGTAGGCTGCTGGGATATGTTTTACATAAGAAGGGTGTAAGAGGATTCTGTTCAGGAACATATTTCAGATGGTTTTAAGGGGCCATCCTAGTCAGTGCTTGGGGTAGTTAAGGCGTTGGGCTTTCGGTAAGGGTGCAGGGGCTATGGAGCCGTCCGTATTCAGGCTCTTACGGCATAGGTTCAGCTGAGGCTGACGGGTGGTTTAGGGCTTTTGGGGTACGAGGAACGCAGGTTCGTGGTTTGGCTTTTTACTGTTCAGGATTCAGGGATTCGGGATGGGATATGGGCAGTTCTCTGAAGTACGGTCCTTTTTTGGATTTTGATACGGTGCCCCATATTTAGATTGCCCAAGGAGGGACCAAACATTAGAGAACTGCCCATATGTTGTTCTTCATGCACTGGCTATGGGAAGCTTCAGTTCAGGTTAGGGTTATGGTTTGAGGGTTTGATGAGAGGCAATGCCTCTAACACCGAGTACACTGTCCTTACGTGTGCCGTTCCCGTTTAACTGGCAATTGCCCGTGTTAGATTGCAATGCCTGGCCTCCTAAACCCTAAACCCTAAACCCTAAACCTTAAACCGACCGATTCCCGGACCCGAGAGGCACTGGAGGTTTTCGTGCGCTCGAACAGGCTGCGTGGGTGTGGGGGGGGGGGGGTGGGTGCGAGTGTTTTGGGTTGGTTGTTTTGAGGTCTTTGTTGCTCTTCTGAGGGGGTTGTGCTACACACAAGTTTCTTGTCTGGGTGCCTTGGTTTGAGCCCTAAACCCTGAAGACTAAACCTTCAACAACCCAACAACCCAAGCCAAGCTTTGAAAAGGGTCTGAGAGCAATTCTGCCAGCATAGACCCCAAATCACATGTGATACCCATTCCTGCGAATCGTGAATCCCCAATAGCTTGCCGCCTCAGGGGGAACCCCCCCCCCAGCCCCCCCCCCCCGGTCGGAACCTCTGAATCGTGCATCCCCAGTAGCTTGCAGCCCCCAACCTGCAACCTGGAGGTTCATGGTACTTATTAACCCAATCATAGCTGGTACTTGTACAACGCAGTAGTAGCCATCTTAAGGCACTTAGGATCACTTAAGGGCTTGTCAGCGGGTTATTTTCGGGTCTTGAGCACCATGAACCTCCAAGAAGAACTCCGCTCGTAAGCCCACGTCCACGCGAGAGCATGCTTTTCGTCCAAAAGGCCATTTTCAGGCACACCTACAATCTGCCTCACGAGCCTCCTGCTATGTCGACAGGCACCAGTCATCACTGATCAAAGCATGCAGAATGAAAGGGAGAAGTTGCTGTTGAAGGGGACATCACATCACGAGCCAGGAGATATACTAGCCCAGCATGGGGCTTTAGAAGCAAAAAGGCACAACTTTGGCACAGCGGTCAAAAGATGCTATGTTGCTAGACACCCGAAGAACCGGGCCAAGATCTTTGAATGACTACGAGACTGTCTCGCACAAGTTGGTCCGGGCTGGTTTCCGTTCCCAAATGACCTCATGTGTCTACAGTCTAACAGTCTAATATTTGCAGCGACACGATGGTTGGTCAAGATTTGCCAACAAAAAGACACCCTTGAATCTGCGAACAAAAACTCCAACAGTCATCTCACGAACACAATCCGCGAAACGGGCCAACAGCTCAACGGGTATCCAAGGCAGCCGAACGGCTCAGCTGCACGCATGAAGTCTTACGGCAGACCTCTTTGAGGGATCACTGCAGAAGACCGGTGATGGACGGAAGAGTCGTGCTTCGCCATAAGGTAAAAGCTCAGTCGCACCCATCAGCACTCCCTGTAGATTCTTAGAATGTGCCTGCGGTCAGGGACAAAAGGTCCTTACTTACTCTTTGCTGAGTCGTATGCGAAAGTTAACTGTGGAAACCTCAAGTCCCTTGTAGCGGTGTACCCGTATTCCTGTTTACAGTAAACTCCAGAAAGTTGGAACATGTTCAAGGATGATTAGTGCTGGTATTCCCTTTAGTAACCCTTTTGGGGTATGGGGAGAAGGATGTTCCAACTTTCTGGAGTTCACTGTAAGGGCGTTAAAACTTCACCCTAAACCCTAAACCCAAAACCCTAAACCCCAAACCCTAAACCCTAAACCCTAGGGCCCTCAACCCTCAGGGGCGTTAGGGTGGTAGGGTGTCCGAGCTAGCTGCCACTGCTGCGCCGCAGAGGCATGAGCTGGCGCTGCCCCCCCTCTCCAAACGCTACGAGGCTTAGGGTTTAGGGTTTAGGGTTTAGGGTTTAGGGTTCAGGGCGAGGTTTTCGGGTTCAGTGTTCTAGGGGGCTTAGTGGCTGTAGCGCTTGTGGAATCAAGGTTGAAGGCAGTTGAAGGGTTTGGGGAGGTTAAGAGTTTAAGGTTCGGGATGTCAGGGTTGAGGGTTAGGTTAGGGTTTAGGGTTTAGGGGTCAGGGTTTGGGGTTTAGGGTTTAGGGTTTAGAGGGTATTGGGCGTCGGGGCACCGGGAGCTGCCAGTAGAGAAACCCTCAGCCAACCCCTAACCGCGAACCCCTATTAATCCCAGAACTTCTGAAGCTTTAAGCTTAAACCCGGAGGCTTGGAATTTTCAATCTGCTAGACCACTTATAACAGCCCGGACGAGAACAGGAAAGCGTGGGAAAGCCTGAGTAATAACACAACTCTGAAGCCCTGACGCCTTACAGCCATAACCCTAATTAAAGCAAATCCTAACCTCTGATACCCCTAAAACGCCGTAAGCCCCTTAAAAAGCCCCAAGCCCCTACAAAGCCCGTAAAAAGCCCTTTAAGAACACCAGCCCCTAAAAAGCGCTGAACAAGCCTGTAAGAGCCCTTATAATTCGCCCTTAACAAGCCCTTAACAAGCCCTTTATAAGCCCTTTATAAGCCCTTTATAAGCCCCTAAACGCCCTTCATAACCCTAAACGCTAAACCCTAAACCCTCAACCCTCAACCCTCAACCCTAAACCCTAAACCCTAAACCCTATACCCATAATCCCGTTACAGAGGAGCTTCTGGCCGCTTCTGCCGTCCGCTTCGGGCTGCAAGCGCGTCGGGGTCCTGCTGGAGGCCGAAGCTGGCAGCTGTGTCGGGCTTTAGGGGTTGTAGGGCTTTCAGGGGCTCAAAGGGTTTAGGGGTTTTGGGGGCTTCAAGGGTTTTGGGTTTTTAAAGGGTTTTAGGGGCTTTCAGAGTTTGGGGGGTCATAGGGGCTTAATGGGCTTAGAGGGCTTTAGGGCTTTTAGGGGCTCAAAGGGTTTGGGGGGTTATAGGGGCTTAAAGGTTTTTAGGGCGTTTAGGGGCTTAAAGGGTTCTAGGGCTTTTGTGGTTTAGGGTTTTAGGGCGTTAAGGGTTTTAGGGTTTCAAAAGGTCAGGCCTCGGCTTTGCGAGGAGGTTTCGGCCCAAGCCCGTCTCTGGATCCTGCACTACCCCTTTAACACCTGGAGCCGCAATGCTAAGAATCTACAAACCCTCACAATCAGTTTCGACCCCGAAAGTTTTAACCCCAAAGCCCTGAGCCCTAGACCCCTAGACCCCTAGACCCCTAGACCCCTAGACCCCTAGACCCCTAGACCCCTAGACCCCTAGACCCCTAGACCCCTAGACCCCTAGACACCTAGACCCCTAGACCCCTAGACCCCTAGAACCCTAGACCCCTAGACCCCTAGACCCCTAACCCCGAAACCCTAAACCCTAAACCCTAAACCCCAGACCCTGAACCCTAAACTCTAATCTGTCCTAGACACAGCCCTCAGATGACAAGTGGCGAAGTCTGGCGAAGCCCAGCTTCATCATACAGCGAGGGGAGGCGCCGTGGAACAGGGTTAGGGTTTAGGGTTTAGGGTTTAGGGTTTAGGGTTTAGGGTTTAGGGTTTAGGGTTTAGGGCAGCTTTGGAGGGATCTGCGAGCCCAGGTGGAGTTTTAGTGCAGTTGTGCAGATATGTTGGTTTCCGAAAGAAAGGGTACCTTCTTGGGGTCCTTTCTGTAAGGGAGTCCTACCATTTGGGAATCTATATGTTGGGGGTTATTTATTTTCCTAAATTCCTAAAACCCCATATACATATGTATGCACGCAGAATATGCACACTCAATCCACATCATATTCGATATAGATGTATACAGCTTGTACTTAAAACATGTTTGTGTACTATTTCAAAGTGCAACAAACTTGAACAACTGTTCGGGACTTGTTTATATACTGCCGAGGTGCCTGCGACTCGGGAGTTACCCTTGTTTCTACTTGGAGGTTCATGGTACTTATTAACCCAATTTTAACTGTATTTCGTAACCCAGTTATAACCAGATTAGGGCGCTTAAAGGGCTTGTAAGTGGGGTTCTAAGTACATTTAAAATTGGGTTGTAAGTACCATGAACCTTCAGGTAAATTCCAGGTTCCTTGGACAGTCTTGTGGTGGAAAGGATCAACTCAGTCCCGACTTTCTGGTACCTGGCAGGTCAAGATCACGGCTCTCTAAAAGCCACTGCCCGAGGCAACCCCTAAACCGTAAAAGCTAAAACCCCTACTTACCGAATGCCCTACTACCCGAATACCTGACATAAAGTTCTCCAAATGATCTGAGATGATCTGGTGCTTTAGGGCTTGCCGTCTCGGGGGCAGGATCAGGCTTTCGTGTCCAGGGTAGGGTTTAGGAACACTTGCAAACCGCAACCCCTAAACACCACAACCCGTTTGAAATGGTGTCCCCTGTTTTTTGGGAAATACCCATGCATGAAACCCCACGCCGAGATAATTGCACTCTTATCTCTAAGATTTGGGTTTGAGGGGTTGTGGTTGCCTGGACATTCTGGATTTCTGGTGGCGGGACTGCAGAGTCAAGTTTCGGTTCTGAGAGGTGCTGGACTAGGACTTTCTTTGTGGTACTTTACTGGAACTTTAGATCCTTACCTTTTTTGGGCTTATTGGGTTTCTTATTGAGGCAGCTAAAAGTTTAATTTATAGCTACCCTCCTGAGTGCAGCCAAGCTTTGTTTGGCACGTGTTTTACGTTAGTGGGCTCCAGCGGATCTTGTTTATAATGTTTCGAGAGTGGAACCGAAGTGCCAGGAAGGATATCCTCATAGCTCCGTCTTACTATAGGGATCGGTGAATTCCGAATTTCCGAATAGCATTCCCTTCTGGCCCCTTTATAAAGATACCATAATCCCCCCCCCCCCCCCCCCAAAAAAAAAAAAAAAAAGAAGTCTATTCAAACTAGTAAGGCCCCTATATTCAGCGATGGCACGGGTCGCATGCAGGAGCCTCCTGTCCTTCCCAAGTACAGCTTGGCTGCTGCTTGGCATCGTTGAGGGTGCGTTGAGGATGTGGGGGGGGGGGCTGCTCAGGCCTTTTGAGGCTTTATTAGAGGATTTCTAGGGGTTTACAGGGTTTAAAGCCCTTCAGGGCTGACCGGAAGAGTAAAGGGCTTAAGCGGTTGCATCTGCCTCGGCTTGCTTGAAACAGCCATGGCAACCCACTTCCCCGAACCTCGAATTCCTACCAAGCCTTAAGCCCTATGTAACCTGTCCCTAAACCCGAAAGCCTAAACCCTAAACCACAAACCTTGGCCGCCGTTTCCACAACGTATGCTGCCGGATTTCTTCGCCTCCTCTTACATGTCATGTTCGAAAGAGGCGAGTTCCGGTCGTCTGCTGGGGTAGTTCCCCTACCGGGGTAGTTCCCCTGAGCACTTATAGCCTAAACACGTCAATTCTATACCCATATATATATATACATATATATACATATATATATATATGTATATATATATATATTGCACACAAACCCTATAGATCTTACAAGCCCTAAACCCTACATCCCAAGCCCTGCAGCCTAGCGCCTGGGTTGGGCCCGCAAAAAACAGCGATTCGTTACCTGACCGAACCTCGAGAATCAAAGTTCGTATAGAGTATAGGTTTATGGTTTACAAGCTCTAGGGTTTTCAGGGTCAAGGGTTTGTAGGATATAGGGCGTAGGGCCCTGGCACGAATCCGCAGGCCCCACAGCCCAATCACGAGACGACGGTGCCGTCTCCCATGCTGACTCCCCAAGCCTACACGCTGACTCCCCAAGCCTAATTAAAAAGGGACCACAAGGGATAGTGTTAGTATTTATTCCGACCTCTATTTTGCAGTCAAAACCCTGCACTGAAGAACCAGAAACCCCCAAATCCTAAACCCTCAACTTTCCCTAAACCCTATAGACCCGAAACCCTACACCCTATAGATCTTAAGCCCTAAGCCCTAAGCCCTAAGCCCTAAGCCCTAAGCCCTAAGCCCTAAGCCCTAAGCCCTAAGCCCTAAACCCTAAACCCTAAACCCTAAACCCTAAACCCTAAAGCCTAAAGCCTAAACCCTAAACCCTAAACCCTAAACCCTAAACCCTAAACCCTAAACCCTAAACACTAACCCCTAAACCCTAAACCCTAAACCCTAAACCCTAAACCCTAAACCCTAAACCCTAAACCCTAAACCCTAAACCCTAAACCCTAAACCCTAAACCCTAAACCCCTATCACGGTACGGGGCGCCTTACGCCTAGCAGCTGAGGAGTTCCTTCGCCTCCAGTGCTTGGAGAGCGCTCCCCCATCGGCAGCGTCCGCAGGCCGGAGCCGGCGTTAGGGTTTTAACACATTTTTGCCTTATGTTTATTTATGATATATATATATATATGTATATATATATACATATATTAATTTATTCATTTATTCATTTATTTGTAATATATATATATATATGTATATCGGGGTTTAGGGTTTAGGGCATTTAGGGGGTGAGGGTAATTTAGAGTTTGGGGTTCATGGGGTTTCGGTTCATAAGGGTTTGTAGATTGAGGGCTTAGTACCATGGGCCCTTGCTGTTACGCTTTCTTAGTAAAGACCGAATTCTGGATAGCAGAGACTGGAAAAAGGGACCCTCGCGCGCGCTATACCACAAGCCTTTTCCTATCGAATCCTAGATGGGTACTTCGTTATCACTGTGTGAGAAGTAGGGGAGCTAGAGTTATTGGTGGTTGGAACGTATGTAGGGTACTTTTTATCCTTCTTGTAGCCACCCACGAAGCTTCAAGTATAAGGCCTCAGTAGTACAAAACCCCCCAAGCCAAGCCTGACCCCAACTAAACCCTATGTAACTCTTATCTCGCTAACCCTATAGGACCCTATAAGCCCTTACTCAACTGAACCCTGAACCCCAAACCCTAAAGCCCAAACCCGAAACCCTATACCCCAAGCCCTCAACCCTAAACCCCAAACCCTAAACCCTAAACCCCAAACCCTACATCCGTCCCTGTTGGGGTTTCATGCCCCGTTGAGGTCCCGATGGCGGACAGGCGCCACCCCAGTCTTGTGGGCCCAAGGTTTGACAGGATATGCCAAGAAGGGGTTTGGAGGAATTATTGTTCAGGTTCAGGGTTTCATGTAGGGTTTGTGGGGTCTAAGGGTCTAAGCGTTTTTAGGGTAGAGGGTTTTGGGGTTTATAGGATTTATAATTAGCTTGAGCGCTGAGGGTTTCAAGTTTTCAGGGCTTTGGGGTTTGTGGGCTTAGGCTTCATGGAGTTTTTTAGGGTTTTGGGGTACGGTTTAGTTTTAGGGTCACTCTCAAGTGCTCTTGCAATCGCGGAAACCTGAACACCCCCAAAGGGAACCCTGAACCTGAACCCTAGGGGTTTAGGGATTTAGTACCCCAAACCGGCAACCCTAAACCCTAAACCCTAAACCCTAAACCCTAAACCCTAAACCTTGAACCCCGATTTCGATGGCTGGGGGCTTCGTTGTCTTGACGTCGATGGAGCGGGACATGCCTAGATCTCAACCCGAAGACTCCATTTCCCAGAGACTCCAGAACCCCTTAATTAAGGAATATGTCTTAAATCATAATAGGAACCCTAATATGATTTAAGGTATATTCCTTAATTAAGGGGTTTTGGAGTCTCTGGGTTCCCCTTGTGAAGGAGCAGGTCCCTTACATGCATTACATCATATGGCATACCGGCGATCGTGATTTACGGAATGCTCCTTAAACTCATATTGGGTCTGTTAAAAACTTTAAGAATGATTCCTTGCTGAGTGGTAGCTGGCATGCCTCGGGGAAGCTCGGGCTCTCCTGGCTACACCACCTAGGCTAATGTCTTCAATGCTCAGACCCAGAAACCAACAAGCTCCGTGTTTGTGCTTCTCTCAGTCTGCACCCGGCCCAGCCCAAAACCATACGATCTTCTTGCTCGTGGCCAGGGAACAGCAGAGGAGCAACTGCTGAGCAGGCGCACAAGGGAATGATCGACAATGGGGTGAGGGCTTCTTCAGATAGTTACCCGGGAGTTTTGTGGGTTTTGAGACGCAGGGCTTAATTTGAGACTTAGGGCTTTGGACTGAAGAGACTCAGGGATATGCCTGGTATGTACCTCCATACTGAGCTGAAGATGGCACTCAGGTATCAGAGAAACATCCAAAAGGGGGGGGGGGGGTATTCGGGGTTTGGGATTTGTGGTGCAGGACATTCTTTTTTCAGGCTCGATCTACCTTTCCCAGCTTGAAAGTCTTGGGAGGATAACGCAGAAGCCTCTCGAGATCGGACATATCATAGCACCAGCCAGCAGTTGTGATACGCACGTGACCCTAATTGGTCTTCAAACCTCAGCAAATGCAAAGTCTCCCAACTGCAAGCGTCTTAGGCGCTTGTACCTGGGTCTTTAAGTAGGGCCAACTTATCTTTGTACAAGTGGCTCGAACCGTCTTTAGGGTACTTGCAACTCTACGTACAACGCCCCATGGACCCGCTAAGCAAGCCCCAAGTACCAGCCATCAGGTTGCGGCTGCGCCTGTGGGCCGGAGCCTTGCAATGGGTTTCAGGGTTTAAGGCTTTGGGTTTGGGATGTTCCCCCTTCTACTAACAGCCCTTAGCAGTGACACTATAGTACCCCTATTGTAATCCCTATCAAGGGCTGTTGGTATAAGGGGGAACATCCCAAGCTTTGGGGTTTAGAGTTTAGGGTTAAGGGCTCAGGGTTTAGGGTTTCTTGCTTTCAGGGTTCAGGGCCCCTAAGCCATGAACCGTAAACCCTCGACCTCTTTGCTCAGAATGCGATGGAGCATTCTTTTTTTGGAACAGCTGGAAACAGGTGGCGCTCAAGAAGTGCATCCTGAGTCGCAATGCAATATGGCAATATGGCACAACAACGGAGCTGCTGATGTATCTTGGTTACTGGGCTACCAAGTAGGTCCCCGGTTGAGACTTTGATCCGCTGCTGATGTTGCAAAAGCGAGAGCCGGATTCAGGAGTGGACTGCATGGCCAGGTCCGAGATCTTCAGCACATTCGGGCTTTCCTTGAATAAGACGAGCTGATGAGGACGGTTCTTGCGCCAAGAAGTATGACCCTCTAGCCTGTTTTGGGTTAAGGGTTTCAGGGTTTAGGATCTAGAATCTAGAAGGCTGCTTAGGGAGGGTTTAGTGCAATGAGGGCCCTTGGAGTCTCGTCTAAACCCTAAACCCTAAACCCTAAACCCTAAACCCTAAACCCTAAACCCTAAACCCTAAACCCTAAACCCTAAACCCTAAACCCAACACCCCAAACCCGACGGGCGGTGGGGGCTTCAAGGAAGCAAAGACTCAGATTCCATGCCGCCAGCCAGCCTCGGCACTCTGGGGAAATCTTGGGTCCAAGGTTTGGTTTAGGGTTGAGGGTTGAGGGTTGAGGGTTGAGGGTTGAGGGTTGAGGGTTGAGGGTTTAGGGTTTAGGGTTTAGGGCCACTTAGGCCATGCTATGAAGAGCAGATGGCAAGATGCAAAGAAGACATACTTCAAAAATGACCCAGAAATTTAGATCAAGCCCAACATTTGAGGTCCCCTTGTCGTAGTCGCCTTCCCAGCTTAGCGCTTCAGCGAACTCCCCTGAAGGCCCCCCCCCCCCCCCAACCAGAAGGCCATTCCCTAATTCAGGGGCCTCTTTATACTAGTCTTAGGACTCAGAGAAGGCCCTGAAGGGTACCCTTTCTGTTCCTAGGATACTCTTGGCTTTTTCGTGATGACTCATGTTTCGTAGTTGACAGAAGAAATGCCCAGGAACTATAGTTGGATGATAGGCTTTATCTAGTCTCCTCTCTTGCGCAGTTCATGGTTGGGGTTCTAGGGCCTCTAGGGCTTGAGGGTTTAGGGTTTAGGGTTCAGGGATAAGGTTTGGGGTTTAGGGTTTAGGGTTTAGGGGTTTAGGGTTTAGGGTTTTGTTGGGTTGCGGGGCGGTATCAGGCCGCTCGACGTGCTTGCGATCAGCTCGAGCAGGCGTTGGCTGAGGCAAGTTGGGCGTCAAGAAGGTTGAACAGCTAAACCCACAACCCTGCTAAACCGTAAACCCTAGCCTACGACTTTTTCTTGAGAACCCACCGAACAACAAGACGTATTCTTCCTCATAAGGGCAATATAGGATTGCAAACTGTGTTGTACTTCTTGGGGATTCTCAAGCAAATAGTAGTTATCCCTGAGGCGCCCTAATTAGGGCCCCTAAACCTTGTGCCGCCTTTAGTTCGTCGGTTTGGTTGGGGGTCGGTGCGCGTGTGCACGCGTTCCTTGCACTCCGGTATGGATTTCACTTGATGCAAGACAAAAGCCAAGAAATCCATGCACATTAGAACCCTGAATCCGAAATCCTAAACCCTAAGCCGCAAACCCTGAACTTTGCAACCTGAAGCCACCGAGAGGCCCAACATCAGCCCTGAAGCCCTAAAAACACTGAAGCCTTACAGCCCTGCAGGCCAAACCCGAAAACTCTAAAACCTTAAACCCTGAATCCGAAACCCTAGACTAGACCCTAAACCCCAAGCCCTAAACCCCAACAACAACCCTAAGCCCCAAAAAGCCCTAACCCCAAAAAAGCCCTAAACCCCAAACAGCCCTAAACCCCAAAAACCCCTAAACCCCCCAAAAAACCCTAAACCCAAACCCCAAACCCTAAGCCCCAAACCCGAAGCCCCAAACCCCAAACCCTAAACCCCAAACCCTGAACCCTAAGCCCCAAACCCGAAGCCCGAAGCCCCAAACCCCAAACCCTAAACCCCAAACCCTGAACCCTAAGTCCCAAACCCGAAACCCCAAACCCGGAAACTCTGCAGGCGCAGGAGCTCATGGCGCCCACGGTGGGGGCGCCTCCGGAGGATGGAGGGGGCATGGAGGGTTCAGGGATTAGGGTTTAGGGATTTAGGGTTTAGGGTTTAGGGTTTAGGGTTTGGGGCTTCGGGCTTGGGGTTTTTAGACTTTGGTGTTTAGGGCAGTTTAGGGCTTGGGGTTTGGGGTTTAGGGTTTGGGGTTTAGGGTTCAGGGTTTAGGGTTTGGGGTTTGGTTTACGACAGCCTCCAGGCACATTAGGGGCAGGTTGCAACTAGGGTTTTTAGGGTTCAAAGCTCCGGATTTAGGGCTCAAGGTTCGGGAGTGATAGGGGTCATAAACGAAGAGGCTTGGGTTGTTCGACGATCAGCCATCAGCCCTCAAATCCTTGAAGGTCTCGTAGTCCAAGAATGCTCGCTTGGGCCTTGCCTTCTTTGAGGCAGTTTAGGGTTTAGGGTTTAGGGTTCAGGGTTTAGGGTTTAGGGTTCAGGGTTTACTGTAGGCTCCCTATGTGGTGATGGATGGGGGTGGCCAGCGCACATGCTCAACGCCGCCTTGGGCGGCGGCCTTCCCGGCGAGAAGGCCGTGAAGTTTTACCGTGAGCGGGAGCGAGAGATAGATAGTCATCGGCGCAGGTATGTCCTAAACCCTAACCTGAAGTCCCTTAGAACCCAAGCGCAAACCCTAACTGCCTATCAAGTGAACCGCTTTGTGAGCTTGTGTGGCAATGGCGTTCAGCGTGTGCAGTGTTGAAACAGAGTGGCGATAGACTGGCTGAGCGCGATCTCGAAATGAAAAGAAATAAGCCGGGCGAAGGCCCAGGACTTGGGCCGAGCGCGATTTCGAAACGAGGGATGGGATGTTTTTTCGAATGAGAAGGCAGATGCAAGATCGGAAATCGTTCTCGATTTCAAAGGTTTCGCGAATACGATGGAATCCGCAAAATCTTGAAAAAAGTGAATGATGTTCGATTCAATTCCTTCTTGGAACTCATTTTTCTTTTCGTGCGAATTTTGTTATTCAAGACATAGTCGAAGGTTGCGCGAATATGATGGATCATGGTTCTATTCGCATAACCTTCGAAAGACGGAAAAAGGAAAACACATTTTCGAATGAAAAGGGAAATTCATTCGGGAGATTTGGATCGGAAATCATTCTGGCCTTTCAAGGTTTCGCGACTACGATGGAATCCGCAAAATCTTGAAAAATGAATGATGTTCGATCCAATTCCTTATTGGAACCCATGTCCTTTTTCATCAGAACATATTTTTGTTCAAAAGAAGGTTTCGCGAATATGATGGATCGTGGTTATATTCGCAAACCCTTCGAAAGATGTAAGAAGTAAATTGATGTTTTGCAAAGAAAAGTGAATTGAATTGGAGAATTGGATCGGATGTCATTTTGTTTTTCAAGGTTTCGCGAATACAATGGAATTCGCAAAACCTTGAAAAACCGAATGATCTTAGATTTAATTCCTTGTTGGAACTCGTTTCGCTTTCCATGCGAAGATATAATTTTATCAAAAACTCAATCGAAGCGGTTGCGAAATTGATGGATCGTGAATATCTTTGCAAAGCCTTCGAAAGATGGACAAGAAAATATTTTCGAATGAGAAGGAGAATTCAGCGGCTGCTTTGGAGGGGGGAATTCATCGGGGTGGGCGGGGGGGGGGGGGGGGGGATTATATTGGGAATTCTACATCTATCTAATTTTGCGTGTGCAGCTTTTGGGCTCCACAGTGCCTTGCCTTCGTGTTCCGGACCTTATACACGTTTTCGGCTGGCTCCTCGGTTGTGCTAATGTATGCGTTGCTTTAAAATACAATTCGATGGGGGGGTTTTTTGTCTTATTTGATGTGCGTTTACAAGGCCAAACAGCATGTGTGTGTGTATGTGTTATACGTTTGTGGTGGGACAGACGGGCGAGGCTGAGAAGGAGACGAAGATCTGCTTGGGGTATTTGGGCGCACGCTCCTCGGGTGGGTTGTTGTGTGTTTTCGTCGTCGTTGTTCGTTTGGCTGCCTTTTTTCCGACGAAGAAGGAAGTAAAGGGCGTGGGCGTGCTGTGTCAGTCATGCGTGGGAGCCTTTTGTTTAAAACTTATTTGTGCTTTGCGTGTGTGTGGCATTTCTTGTTTCAGGCACAAAGGAAAAGCAAGGCTGACAGGCGGACCAAGGCTGAAGAGGCCAAGGCTGGCGAGGCCCGACAGGAAGGAGGAGGAGGAGGAGGAGGAGGAGGAGGAGGAGGAGGCGTTGGCTTTGCAAAAGCTGAGCGAGCGGTGTAAGAGATGAAGGCCGCGAAGAATGCGGAAGCGGTCGAGGCAGGACAGGAAGGAGGAGGAGGATTTTGGATGCGTGTTTTTTTTGCAAAAGCTGAGCGACCGGCGCAAGACCTGAAGGCCGCGAAGTTGGCCCAGGCTGCTGCCGAGCAGGACAGGAAGGAGGAGGAGGGGGATTTTGGGATGTGTGTGTGTGTTTTTTGGTTTTGCAGAGAAAGAGAGGGAAGGAGAGGGACGTGATCAGGCGCCACCGCCGCCGCTTGCCGAAGTTTTTTTGTTGGGAAAAGAGAGAGAGAGAGAGAGAGAGAGAGAGAGAGAGAGAGAGAGAGAGAGAGAGAGAGAGAGAGAGAGAGAGAGAGAGAGAGAAGA
>CAJNDS010002611.1:188338-342201 GCA_905221605.1 Symbiodinium natans | reverse complement strand
CTTAATCCGGGAGCGTTTTGGACAGGTTGCCATAAGGGCCCAGGATGCTCTAGCACATTGTAATGCGCTTTAGCATGCTCAACATGCTCAATGTATGCTGGTCTTGGCCACAACAAGTCATGAACTTTGGCCATGGCACGTGGCGTCTGACGATTGCGCGCCCGATGGCTCCGACGATTCCGAGCATGAGTCCATCCTCGAGAGAGCTTGCTGTGACCCACAGCCATCCGCTTTCGTTTTGGATCGACTCGTTCAAACTCGCTCGTGGGTACAAAAGACAAGACAACAGGGCAGCCCTAAAGCACTGAAAATCACAAAAAATCAATGTACACCTTCTTGACAACACATAAGCTTGGGATAGCCTGGGCTTGCCACATGCATGTGGACCCCACCTCCGCCACGCTGCTCTAGGTGCTGCTCTGACAGCTCCCCATACTCTTCAGCGCCCTCGCGGGCGCCCTGCGAGTGATGCGAGTGACAAGCTACGGGCGTCAACAAATCATCCTTGATAGTGGATACAGCAATTCAATTTACCGGGTGTTGCATCTTCAATTGCAGCACCCGGTAGTTGAAATTGCTGTAGAAAGTCTAGCTGCTTCTTGTCAGCACGGTATACCGAAGACAGGCTTACATGAAAGTTTTTGTAAAGAGGGTATCCCTTGTCTTTCAGCTCCACGACTTGCTTTACTGTGTCAGGTGCGTTCGGCACCGATTCTGCCACAACAAAACCTGATTGAGCATGTGTGAGGTACTGCCTGCACAAGCAGCGTGAGGCCCAAGAAAGCCAGGTACGGCAGGGCGCCCCCCCTGACATGCCGCGCACTGCAATGCACTGCTTGTGGCTGCCCAAAATGACTAAGCCAGCGGCCGCATTGAATACTCACTGCATGTGGAAGACAACAAGTTTGCTTGAAGCAAACGGCTGCGCATACATCGGGGAGCAGGTTGGTCACACGTACGCCTACCAGACACAACAGAAAGCCCCTGCCGAGCATGATCAACAGTAAGAAAGTGCTGCTTCCCATGAATCAACATGCTCGTTTGGAGGGTGCCATCATCGTACTAAAGCTGCGCGAAGGGCAACCCTTTGTGTTCAAGTGTTTGGCCGCATCACGGCAACTCATATCGAGTGCGCTCTTCCATGAATCATTGGTAACACAGAGCAGTTTCATGGTCTTGTGGGGGTCTTGCAGCTGGGCACACACAACGAATGACAATAGACAATAGTCATTTTCATTAACGAGGAATGCAGGAAGAGCAATTGAACGGACTTCCCCTGTTGACTTTACATGAACGCTACACGCAGGCTTCTGGGCTAGGTGCTGGGTGAACAAACAGCGGCAGCTTCAGGATCTTGCCTCGGTCATGCCAACTCGGTGCAATAAACTTTTCTGTGCTTGCTGTGTCCTGTCTAGGCCTGGGATTGCAGCTTTGACAGCTGCAAGAAGTGTAGAGGCGTTAGAGATCGCAAAAGAAGGCTTGGCGAGCTCTGCTTGCACCACCGACGGTGCTGGAAGAGTTGAACGGTTTGCCTCCTAACATCCACTAACCACAGCCAAATCAAATGGGATGAGAAAGATTTGCAATCAACTGAAATACGCAAATGGCAGCGCACGTGTCAATCCCTATGAATTCCTTATGTGCACTAGTGTCACTTAGCCATGCCGAGCCACTTCCTGCAAAGATGTTGGCTTAGTCCTTTTCCTTGCGCTGCGGCGCTTCACTGCGCTTTGAGCGCTTCAGTGGGCGCTTACCGGGCCTGTCAGGCTTACCATGGTGGAAAGACACTACCCCGCCAGCTGTGCCACGGATGGCTTTGCTCCCGAACAAACGGGAAGGCGTGGCCGTCCCCCTCCTCCCTCTCCGGTACCCCCGTCGCGGCATCCTGTGAGCCCGGTCACCCTGTGGCCATTCCTTCGTGATGAGCGCGAACCCATGTCCCACCAACATCCATCCACACATCGGTCACGCAGGATCGCCACGTGATGCAGCATCTGCATGCTCCATGGTCCGAGTGGTGACAGGCACATTGTTCACATGTTCCTGGCCAAGCGTTCCACATGTGCTGAAAGAAGTCCTTGTCGCTGCAAATGGAGACGAGCTTCCTCACACTGCGCCCACTTTGCACAGCACAATCACGGCACCAAACTACAAAGGGCATTCCATGTCTGACAGGTCTCTTGATCCAGATGCGCATAGCCCTGAATTCTGGCACCGCCATGGGCGCAAACAAAAGGACTGGTCATGGCCCACTCCGTTGTGCAGTAGTGGAAGCCGAGTTCCTCTCCTGTTGCATTAAATTTTCTTGAAATCATTTTTACTGTCGCTTTCCAGCTTTCTTGACACGAAGGGCACAATGTCTGGGCTCCTGCAAGGATGTCGCGCCTGGCACCTTAGCAGGAGTGGACAAAGACAGACAGAGGTCGCCCGATCCAGCAAAACCAGTTCTTCTATTCGCAGATTCCTCCATCAGTCTTCGGGGTGGGCTCACAAATTTTGCCTACACTTGTCTAGAACAAGAACCCAACTAGAAGTCAACTTGCACGCTTGTCTCCGTGCCCTCCTTTTGTCTGCCGGAAACTTTTCCTGTCAGATCTCCCTGGCCTTTCCGGGGCCTCTTCCCAGATTGCAACCCCCAACCCATCCTTCATCAGAAACAACATCCATTATAGCTGGCCCGAGCTCGAAGTCGTAGTTCAAGTAGGAAAACCCGACTTGTGACTTGTGCAGCAGGAGCACGGAAAATCAGGCAGTCCGTGATGGTGGCGACCAGATTCGGATCCTCCAAATGGCTCAAATATCTTGCTGCTCCACCCTTCTCGTCTGGCACCTTCCTGAGACAAAAGGAAGGCAAAAACACGAACTTTCACAGGACAAAACCTGAATGACTTCAGCGACCTGCACGTGTGTGAGGCGACCAAGTTGCAGTAAATTCACGTGTTCGTTCTCGCTAACCTGGAGAGACAATGAGTACTGCAACATCTTGCAAACATGGCGATGCATGACGCATGTGTGCACAGACCAAGGCTAGCAGCAGTTACAGCTGTCAGCAGTTTCAGAACACTTGATTAACAGGACAGCGGCGCCAAGCCTGCACGCTGTACATGGTGGGCTGCGCGACCAATCTGTCATCTACATGGAGGTCAATCTTGAAAACGCTCTCCAACCTAGCGTTGGCGGGCAACATGTATCTGAAGAAGTCTGGCAGAACCGGGAACCAGTAATAGAGTAGCATGGCAGCCTGGGAATGTTGTCGCGCGCTACGAGGAGCGCGCCCACGTGCGGATTGGACAACTTTTGCAGCTTGTCGCTGCTGAAACCAGTGTCCACAGCCTCGTAGCACGAAGTCACTAGGATTCCACAGAAGAATGCACACAAATTGCCTGCAAAAAAACAAATTGTCTGACATACTTGGGGAAAGCAGTGGACCACGTTGACTGCGAATCACATCACAAAGGCTTGAGCTGACTTGGACAAGCAGATCAAGCAGTCATGTTCCATACTGCAGACTCAGGCGGCAGTTGCGAGGCGTCTGAGCCCAATCCGAAGCATGGCCAAGTATGTGTGCTGAAACTGATGGCAAGAGAAAGGTTTGTAAACTGGACTAAACTGGGTTGTCATGCTAGTCTGTGCGGAGAAACGCGTGCAGTAACTAGCTTCTCCAGCGTTCGGCAACAGCATCGTCGTTCACGCACGGTCGCAGTATTTTGACATGATTGCGCATGCAGGCAAATGGTTGCTTCAAGCTGCTATTTCATACTTCTGCTAGCCAGATGAGGCGCAGCATCTAGTTTATGGCTTCCGGCAGGCCGTTGGGATTCTCATGCAGCAGATGTGGCACCATGACAAGAAGAAAGACTGGCCATTTGTGAAGCCTCACAGTTCTTGACACCGAGCGCACTTTTTGCTGCCGAGCCATCATGTTCAGTTGCAGTCAGGGAAACCGGAAACGATTGGGTTTGTACAGGTGCCTCTTTTGAGCCACTACTTTTTTCATTGAGGCCGGACCTTGCCACAGAGTCACATGGCGATACTATGGCGATTCAAGATCTGACATCAGACAGCTTACGCCGGCTTAGGATTCAGGGGATCAGGTCGTGAAAGACAAATCGCAAATTTTGTGAATGTCAAGCTATGTCAAGCTGTAGTCCGAGGCTGAGCTGGGGCTGCAGCTCACTGTGCAGCACTTTGGGCGGTGGGTTCCTGAAGGACTGAGAAAAGTGCGCTACGACACTCAATCTTGTCGGATTCACAGTCTCCTCGCTTTCGCCAGCTGCGCTTGCTTCTTCTGTCAAGTTGTGGGCCACGGCCGAGGGAACTTGGCGAAAGCGACACCCAGCACTACCAGCTCTAGACCCTCAAAAGGTAACAAAGCTTGACAGCTGGTGCAGAACCATGCAGAACCGTGGTCGTGGAGATTCTTTCAGGTCTGCGTGCAATGCGCGCAGCAGCTACACGCAGTGCAAACCCCTCCTACTTGTAAGACAGTGGCCAGTGACTTCTCCTGCGGCGGACAGGCGTCAACAGCAAAATCGACAAAGATCGACAAAGCCTACCATCGGAGGCCAAACGACATGGGCACGAGGCACAACGCGCATGCGCACTGACTTCAGATAAATTCAGTGTGAGAGAAGCAATGCAAAAAAAACAGCTCAGGCATCTCCGCTTGATTAAACTTTCTCTTCAGTTCAGACAGCGGAAGCATCTTCTACGGCATAACCCCTTTGCCTCCACTGTCCTCTTTCAAGCTAACAACCTCGCGGACTCAAAGGGCAGCTTTCATGATCTCATTTTAGGATTCATTGGAACAACCTCGACAGGGCGACCAAGTATGCTGACACTCCACATTCTATGCACAAGCGCAGAACACCAGCTCAAGATAAGCTGCTTTGGCAGGATCCACAGAAACACGCCGTTCTTCCTCGGAAGCGTACCTGCGACACAGCGGACTCTCGCAGCAACCCCAGACATGCCAAAACATAAAATATGCATGTTTTTTCCTGCGTCTGCACCCTACTGCCAAGCCGGGGGCCAGCTTGACAGAGACCGTTCACGAGCCGCCGCTGCTTCGTTGTCCGGCTTTCCCTTCAAGTCACAAATCAAGCTACGAGTAGATTCTGTCCCCGTCATTTCGTTTTTCATCTATGCTGGTGGATCACACCCCTGAGGAGCACTTATAGCACCTTTCTAGCCCTGCCTTCTCATCCGCGTACCTGAGGCGAGTGAGAATACCGGATCGGCGAAACCAGCTAGAAGCTACATTTATACCAAGGGATGTCTCCGGCAGCTGTGCTTCACAAAGGCTCTCTGAGAAGAGCACCATCCACTGAGACTTGTTCTGTTTACCTTGATGTCAGCAGCTTCCTCATCGGGACCGTACATCTGCATCACCTGGCACAGGGAAATCGATGAACGATGGCACTGGCTCCAGGAATTCCAGACAAAGCGCTGACTTGCACACAGCACATCGTACCGACACACATCTCGTCTGCGTGTAACCCTCGGCATGGGTTTGTCAAGCTAAGGTGTCATCACCTGCATTTGCCGCCTCGACCAATGATTTCCGCGCTTCAGCCAGTTCTGCCACCGACTTGCGCGTTGCTGCGGAGGCCACAGATTTCCTGGCCGTGGCAGCAGCCAAGTGCTTCCGGCTTCAGCCATAGCAGCATCGCGAACAAGCTTGACAGATTGCTGTCGAGCATGGTTCAATCACTGTCACTCCTGGTGGACGTTGTGCTCGCTCTGCTGCTGGCCTCTCACAGGGTATCAGTATCTTTTGAACTGTTGCGCATCGCAGAATGGCCACCGCAAGTCCCTGCATTGCATGATTTTGCAGATGCACAATCCAGCCGACGCACCTGATCCTGCACTGGATCCCTGCAGGAAGGGGATCTTGCACTCTTGGCTCAAGTTACATCGACATATGAGGTGTTACCCAAGGCCGTACCTGTGCGAAGAGAAATATCGCGCGAATAATATAACGAAAGGGCAGTGAAAAGATCTTTAGCCCCTTAATTTCATTCATGTTGTGGTTTCGTTCATTTGCTCATCGTTTTCCTTCGTTCGTAAACTCGCTTGTGAAACTGATGCACGCATTCTCTTGACATTTACTAGAATAAAGGGGCCGTGTAAAGGTTCTTGAAAGGCCCCTACTATATTCCATTTCTTTTCCTTGGGCTCTCTACGCGCACTTTGTTTGCGAAAAGCCCTAAAGTCACAACAATAATGATAACATTTCTATGCTATACTATACTATCGCGGGCGCATTAAACGATGTATAGCATGCCCGCGGTATTATTAGTATGCTAGTATTAACGTGGCGCATATGGAAGGTGCCTCCCCTAAAACGTAGCATTCCGCGACGCACCGCACTGCTCCCAAATGTGAGGAGCTGACGGTCCTTCAAAAGTTGAAATTGTAAACTAAGGATGCCTTCATGCTCCGTTTGTCTGTTGTCAACACGCTGGTTTCTATAGATTGAACAGCACCCTCACTGGCGCTACATCTCCGCATGCTGGCAAAGCTGAAGCCATGGGTGGTCGTTGCCAAAATGCCCTACCGCATCATGATGGGTACAAAGACACTCGACATGGAGCGGGAACTGCGAAAGGGTCCCGGCATCATGTCTCAGAAAAGCTGCTGGAGCATCTTCAGCTGCTTGACTTAAAGTTATCAACCTTCAAACCTGGCGGATTTCCAAGTGCAATGATGGTGCTTTAGCAGCAGTACTATCGTGCGGACTCATGGCGCAAACATAAACTTATGCACGAAAATCCATGGATGTTTCCTTGACAAGCAGCCTTGAATTGCACTTACACGCGAGTGTCGCACACAACGGGTCGGTGTGGTACAGTACTTTCATCGCATAGTCACCTAGTCTGCATTAGAAAGCGACACGCCCGATACGCACCACAAAAACTGGCAGGTCAGCACCTCGGAGCAGCCGACGCAACAGTCATGAAGCTGGTCTCACCTTCGATGGGGGAATCGAGAGGCTTGGAAAGGATCTGAAATCAGCGCAGCGGCTGCTCCCTTCATCGTTCTTTCAAGTTACGGTTTGGAATACTTGGCATCTTAATCATCTTAACATATCGAGACTGGCAGATCACTCCACAGTTGTCGAGAACCAGCAGGCAAACTCACCGTGCCTAACATGTACTCGTCAGTTGATCGACGCTGGAAGCTTGACCTGGCAGATGGCTCCTTTCCCTCCGGCAGATCAGTGGGGCAGCCTCTGGCCGGCTTCCTCCTTGCTTCTAAAGATCCTATCAGTTGCACCGGGCCGGCCTTCGAGCAGTAGCAGCAAAACTCATCCGCGAAGCTGATGCCTGATTCTGCGCATCATGTCTTTGTATGCGGGTGAAACTCCACTCCGTTTCAGTTCCGCTTCTTATCCCTGAGGCCTCACTGCCCGGCAACGGCCCACAGCCAGGAAGTGAGACTTTTGGCCTCGGCTGGCCAACACTTTACAAGACCTCATCTGACAAAAGCCGAGCCTTAGAGTTGAAGTATATAATTATATAATGCATATGAGCAATACAAAGCAATACTACTAGCAATGCTGTTTAACATCTGTCATGCCACTTCGCGCAACTGTCCTGAGCTCAGCACTTTGGGGGCAAAGGCTGGTTGAGTGCGTTGCCGTTGGATGGCCGCGGCAAAGCTGCTGCAGTTGCTGCGAAACTGCGAGGTTGCAAGCAACACTGCATTCACTACATATCCTTGATCGAAGTTAGTCTTTGCTCGCCACGCGGCGTGAGGCAATGCAGCCGAAGTATGCTAACGTACCCAAGCGGACCTATAGGACTAAGATGCTCTAAGGTTCTCTAAGTCAAGCGCAGCTCACAAGGCCTTGATCCGGATGCCGCGCTAGCGGCGGCAATCTGGGCATCAACCTGCTCGTCGATGCTGGCCTGGACCAGGCATGAATTTCATTGAAATCCAGCATCCGTGGCCGAAAGCCAATGGTTGGGACACTTGTACTTGCGAAGTCATTTCGACGGCTTACGCTTTTTGCAATCATGCAATCGAGAAATGCGGCTCTGTTGCAAGAGCTTTGGCATAGTGTTGCCTAGCGAGCCTAATGGCTTAGTTATGTCGGCAGTTCACATAAGCAATGAAATACTCTTCACAACGAAGCCACATGCCTATCCTGTGTACATCGAGGTGAAACATCTACGTTGCAAGTCAGCACCCCTGTTGCAATCAGAGTACAGGCTGCAGCACATTCAAAGCGATGAAAAGCACCCGACCGAGTTAGAAGGTGTAAGAAGGTGCAACACATGACGGTGCCAATGCTATGGCAATCAGATGTCAGGCATGGAGCCCATCACAAAGAGGCTCGGTGCCATAAGCTCGCGCCTCTGCAGATCCAAAGCTGAATGTCACAGAGAGCGCAGTTGCCGTGCAACAACTGTGCAACAGAAGTGCGTCGTCAGTTCTCAGACAAACAGCTTGGATACGGCTCGATCGTGTCTGCGCCTCATTGCGCAGAGCTTCACAGCAAAGGGTACAGTGGTGCACCTCCTGGAACCACAGGCAGAGCGCCTTGCATCAGCATCCGTATTCGTAAGGCCGTCAAAGTTTCAAAGTGATCGAAACAGCTTTGCTAGCATGTACTCTTGTAGATACATTTTAAATGCACACATAGTGACATAATGTGACATAGTGATGCGACATCCTGCAAGCTTTCAAAATATGAAAGTAGGCTGCTGAGGACATGGCTGTCTCTGCTGCAAAGAACAGGACCACGGTTCGTGCCGTTGACTCGGGAGTCTTCCAGACCACACCTGTGAGAAACACCTCCTGTGCCAACACGTCTAACAGTCTTCTAACCTCTACCAAGTGAGCAAGGCTGACAGGTCGGTATTGTGTTGACACAGCCGTACATGTGTAAAAGCAAGGGAAGCCTGGGATCATTGCGGCTGCCGGGGTGTGGGCCACTGCAGCACCGCAAACAATCGTTTCCTGCAAGTGCTGCGAGATGTGTGTGAGGCAGTACTGTAAAGCAGAAAGATGGTATTCTCCGGCAGCTATGATGTGAGCAAGCCAGTGCACGGCAGGCATGTGTGATTCCAAGCTACGCTCAAGAAGGGCCTACGATTCTTGTTTGGGAGATGGTTCTGGAACAATTTCCCACCTTGGGGCACCATAGAAACCAGCGGCTCAAGCTTGTTTGCCAAACGCAGATTCAACCGATGGGAAAGTTGCATGTCTCTCGCACTAGTACGACTTGGTACGACGTGTGGACCTGTGGAGTCATTTCTAACTTTGGACTGACTGGAGCGGAATAAGTGGTTCTTTCGGGATCACATACGAAACCCGGTTGGTCAGTACGTGCCCCACTCGCCCTCGAGCCCGGATTGCAACCGGCTCATGTTCAGGTTCGGGTGATGGTGGTTTCGGGTTCATGTTCGGGGGAAGGGGAGGGGTTCAGGTTCAGGTTCGTCTCCCCTTCCCGTTCGGGAGATGGTGGGGCCGGGGTGAGGAGGGGGAGGGGTGAGGGTTCGGGTGGTTTTTTTTTTTTTGGGGGGGGGGGGGGGGGTGGGGGGGTTGGGGGGTTGGGGGGTTGGGGCGTGGGGGCGTGGGGGCGTTGGGGCGTTGGGGCGTTGGGGCGTTGGGGCGTTGGGGCGTTGGGGGGGGGGGTGCGTGGGCACATCAACATTGCCGGCCAGGGCAGTACGGCGGGAAGAATCACATTCGGCAACGACGGTCGAATTGTTCGAAGGCCTACGCCAGAGTTGCTGGACTATGTGGGCGCGTGTCCAGAAGCGAGAGGTCAAAGGAGTTGCTGCCATCACTGGCCTCACCAAGAGAGGCACTCCCCCCTTCTATGTGAGAATCTGCCAAAGCAACCACACGTCTCTGCTCTCCGAACCTTTCACTACCTTCAGCCCAATCTGAGGTCTGTGCTGCGAACATTCCCAGTCCTGTGCGTGCCTCCAGCAAACACCACAGCTTAGGGATGCCAGGCAGAGCGTCGACGCTACAACACGAGAAGAAACACATCCTGGCTCCAGCTGCCTCCGCCACCGGCGACGACAGTACTAGCATGCCCCCCTTCACGAGCAAGCTGTGTGGGTCAAAGCTGCCCTCGTTGCTGAGAACCAACACCTGGTTGTCATGAGTCATGACATTGCAAACAGGACAATGTACACCGAGCTGCAAGAGCATGCTATCTGACGAAGCAGCTAAGCAGGCTAAGCAGCTGACAGTCATGCCGTTGACCCCTGGAGTATCCTCAGGTGATAGTCAACGAAAATAGGTCGACATGTGTCAGAATGTGTCAGAAACATGTGCGACACGCCACAACCACATGTCACAAGACCGTCAAACGACGCTCTTCCTGTAGATGGGGTGCTTTACACCAGAATCTGCGACACTTGACGCTTGTGGCATGCGAATGCTGTGCTCGGTGCAGGTTGACGATTCCAGATCACGTCCCCATAAATAGACTGTGGCGATTAAATAAGATTCACCTTTCAATGCCCGACTGCTAACAGCAAGTCTGCAAAGGTTGCAGCTGTATTTGGACTGAGCTCTCACCGCAAAGGCGCACCTGGTGTGTCTGAAGGCACTGATCAGGAGCCGACTGGCCCTGAAAGGGGCGGCTAGAATGTATCGATTGCATCAATTCTGTCATTTTCCCTCATCAACCCTCTCTCACACAAGTAGCTGACACCGCTATCAGAGCACACTGCCTCGAATTCCCAAGGGGCTGGTCGGAAAAACGACTTCTGCTCGATCACATCTTGCACGACAAGGTGCTCCTCTAGAAAGCCACGTGCGTATACCAGTACACGGCCACGGCCACTACAAATCGTGAGTTATCGTGAGTTACAATCAAGGTGCTGATGGCGGAGCACCACTGCAACGTGCCTGGGCAGTCGCGCCGGCTAGCTTCTCTTCGACCTGCGGTTAACATTCAGCACCGATGCGTCGGCGCAGCTGAGTTGTGTGCAAAGTCGACAACTAGGACATCATGCCGTCCTGCCTGCGAACCATGAGATGCTTGCCTCAGGTGCAATTGAGCCAGGAACGCAGCACTGGTTTTACAGTCCTACAAGGTTCGGAATGTCTACAATTACAGTAGCTCGTGGACCGCCAGCCATACCAAACTCATACCAAGATGCGAAGACACCGGTGACTCTGCATCACTGCCTGACAGCTCTGCAATCATTCCACCCTGCCCCTACTATCGACAATAGTCATGTCCTACAAAGAGCCCCCTTGAGAGCTGTTTGCCATCGCGTCGGACATGTAAGTCAAGTGAACTGTTTGTTTTTCATCGTGTGGGCTCTGCACATTACGTTGACTTCCTATGCGGCCTGGTGTGAACTCATGTTTAGCAGCCACGTCGCCTCCGTGCGGAGTAGGTGGTTGATGAGAGGCTACGCGGACCTACGCGCGAAGCCCTCAAACAAAGCCGCGCGCAACTGCTTTGGCTGGTAGCGTACTGGAGTGCTCTCCCCAAGCGCCACGGTTTTGATTGGTTCTGTGGGCAACAGGCCGGGCTACGACATTGAAACGAGACCTATGTCTACGTCTACGTGCAAGCTACTCGGAGCCTATGAAAATTTCAAGCGCTTTCCGAACCCGTCCCCTCTAATCCCCACCACCCACTTAGTAAACATGCTTTTAACCCTTGTATTGCACCCCTCGCACCCTTCCGCAAATGTGTTTCGCATCTGCGTTGTCTGCCGCGCATTAAATGTATACCGACAACCTACGCGGACCGACAACCTCGCGGACCTTCGCAAACCTACGCCCCGCAGCGTGAACGCTACGCGGCCGAAACCCAATGTTCACAAATGCTCACTCTCTAAGAATTTGGCTTTTCAAACAACATAACGTTGCCATGCGTTGCTCATAAGTTGGAACCAAAGCCAGGCGGTATTGGGAGTTCATAGCATCCAAGCGGCCACTCAGCTCAGCTAGCGCGGCCCAAGGAGTGGAATGCCTTTCCAGGAATTGCTTCTGCACTTTGCCTACAACGGAAGCGCTCTCGATTCGAGCGATTTCATTCTTTTAAAGAAGCATAGTCCCTCAGGTTCGTTGTTGGCAGTACGTGTTGCTAACATGTTGATAGCCTCGAAGGAGTCTTCGGAGTCGCGCTAGACTCTCGATGCACCTGCTAGTCACCGCCAGTCAGGGGAAGCCTCCGGCAACATGCCGGTGATAGAAAGACAGAAATGTTCTCATTATGCAACTTTCAACTTCGACAGCGGATGGTTCTTGTTTGGCCTGCATCGGCGGGCGCTGCGGGGTTGGATGCAGCTTTGCTTCCGCCTGAACGTGCTCGGGAAAAACTTGCCAAGCGCCAAGTAGCCATATCTGACTCGCCTCTTGCAGCTTGCGTCGCAGCTCTGCCGCGACCAAATGGACTGTTTTGGTCACACACCTGGCACCGCGTCTGCCATTATTTTTGGAAGCAGCACAAATCGCTTTGAAAGCCTCTCTGCTGATCAACAAGTGCACGATCTTCCTGTTTCAATTTGAAAGAAATGCCGGCAATGCCTGTAAAACTCGTCCTCCGTGACCACAGGCACACTTGCTTCTAAGGTGCCTGTGACGGCGAATGCCTCACGCTTTTTTGATGTGTAATCAATCTAAAGTCCGAAGATGCCGAGCTTGAATGTGGTTCGAAACAAACCCACATCTGAGCTGCAAACCTCGATGGCTTCCCACGTCAACCTTTCGAAGAGCTACGATTGCAGCTTGCCATAAAGTAATATTCAATATTATACCAGCGTAGACCCCAAAAAGTGAGTGAGAGTCCATGGGAGCCCCAAAGTCCAACGTTTGCTTCGCATGTCGCGCGGCCAGACGCCCAAAAGCGATGACGGTACGTGTTCGAGCACAGTGAATGCTGCCATGCTCGCGTCTCTAGGCGAGAGCGCGATCTTTGTCCAAAATGTGAGCAAGCGTGGACAAAGAAACAATGCTACGAGCCGCGGGCGCCAGCCACTCGCAATTACTAGCCGACTTAGCCTCTCTTACTTAGAACGTGAGAGCCCCTAAGTGTTGACACACTGTTTGGCGAACAAAAGGTACCACAACAAGCAATACATCGAAATGGCTTGCATGCCCAGCCACTCTGTGGAGCCAAGGCTGTGGGCAAATGTCCAAAGCAGCCTTCGAAGCTCGACGCGCCTTGACAGCATGATCAACATGCGGTGACCACCGCTGTGTTCCGGTTTTCTCACATGCTCACGATTGCTCACGTGTCTCCAAACAACGTGTTTGAGCTGGTGCGCGCGCTGCACAGGTTGCACAGGGGGTAGACTTTGGGATGCCTGGTGGCTTGTTTGTGTGTGAGCGCCAACAGGGGCTCTGGAACCATCATGCAAGTCTCAGGAACTATCAGAGCATTCTCAGGGCCTGTTTAGAAACAACCCCAAACGGTTGGGAACTCTCTCGAACCGTCGGAATTGTGGATAAGTGCCTCGCGAATGAGGGCTTCAAAGTTCGAAGGGCCGAATGAATGGGTCTTGAGATTAATGCAACGGTTCTTGAAACCAGGAAACGCAAGGACAGACACCCCGTGCTTAAAACACCACCGGGTCCTCTACGGTAGACTGGGAGATAGTGGATGTGAAATCATGCCGACATCTTCTAATGCCTGCAAGCACTGGCTTCAAGAAAAAAAACACTTTCTGTGCAGGGGTCCGAAGTCTAAACCGCGCATAGTCCCGCACAGTTGGAACCGTAGCTTGGGCCACTTGTAGCATTGACAAGCAATTGGCCTCATCGCCCCGTGTGCATCGAGACCGGCTCGGCGAAAGTGGGCATCACACCTGTGAAGACCATCAAAGACTGCATTCAAGATCATTCAAGTCCAGGTCAAACAGCTGCTGAGGTTGGTGCTCTCGCTTCAACGTTTCCGTATCTGACAGGAGCCTTTCTACTCTTTGGATGCACCTTGAAGAACAGTCGCATGCAAACGATTGGGAGGCACGCTTGACCTCTGGTGACTAAGTCGCGAGCACGGTTAGTTGCTGTTGGTCGCCCTCTGGGCCGTTCCCCTTGCCACGAACAACGCACGGCGCGAACGATTTGGCTGCCTGCGAGAATTTCATCCAGCGATTGCGCTCCATTATCCAACGCAACTCGTGTTCTCGCATGGACGTAATTAGCCGCGAAATGCTGGAAACGTGACGATTGATGCAAAAACAAGGCAGTTACCTGCTGCCCCATGCGGTGCAGGCTAAGGAACTGTGCGGCACCTCATGTTGCGTGATCTTTGGGCATACCTGCTAGCAAATTTGTAAACGCATGTCCTGTAAGATCGCAAACTGGGTCCGTTTTAATCGTTCAAAGTCGGTTGCAACCCCTGCGAGACCTTGAGAACAGCCTTTGTTTGCTGTTTCGAATGCATTCTGCTTTCAAATTCGATAGTAGGAACTGCATGCAACTGCTTTGTCTCTTCCATTACTAGAAGCTGAAATCACGACATGCTGTGTGTGAGATCTCACGTCCTGTCTGGAGCCGAATGGCTCGAACAACGCGAGTTTTCATGCATATAACACCCTCCTGACTTCTGCAGCAATCAATAAGATTTCGGGCAAATGCGAAACGAATAACATGAGCGCTATCTGTTTGTCACTGTTGCAAGCGGGCAAAATAAGTGCCTGAGCCTCTGCGATGGTGTTGCGCATTCGGGATTCTTCCTGGCAACCAGGAACAAATGATACTCCGGTTGCAAGGACATGCGAATGCACGTGCCCATCTTCAAAGCTCCCTCCTCTGCATACTGCTCGAGAATTCGCTCTCGACGCTGCATCCAGCAGAAAGCAACGATCTCAAATGGCATCCCAACATTGAGTGCTGCATTGCACTTACTTGTACCGGTGCATAAGTTCTGAGGACGACGCGGCCAAGCAAATCAATAACGCAAGAAAGGCACTGGCCAACCAACCTCGACGATCAAATAGAATGATCATGCAGATCACAACCCAAAATTAACTTTCAAGCAACGTATTATCATTGCTACCTGCTTGGACATGGGTTGCAAAGTAGCCTCCTGTGTCATTCGCCCCATTCATGGCCAACGGGCTGTTCGGAAGTCTTGCCTGTTCATGCCGTTCCACCACACATTGCGCATGTTGGACATGGTTGGCCAGCCCTGCTTTGTGACACATGCGCCTGCCTCCAGCCCCAGCCATTGCAGTGTCTGTGCCCTGGGAAACAGGTCACACTCCTGGACAATTCATGGTATCCGCGCATGCGGGACAACACCCTTTGGGCATTCACATGGGATGCATGGTGCTCGGCAGACTCTTCATCACCTTGAAAGGCTGGCATGTAAGCAACATTTTGCATCCTGCCGGAATTGCACACGAGTAGGGCTCAAGCCGTACCTCTCAAAGACATGGCGCCAAATGCTCACACCTAACGTTGATTCAACAGAGTTGATGATAGCCCTGTGGCCCCAGGCACAAGACTGCATTGCCAAGTTTGGCTTAGCGAAGATGATGTCACATGCATCAAAGCGACCATCATGACCATCAAAGCGATAAATTCATGATGTAACGCTCTGCGCAGTGTCGGCTAAACAGTATTTGCTGGCTAAAGCTGCTGCTGGAGCCATGCATCGTGCGAGCGAGTTTAAGTAATGTGCTCCAATTCTTGCGCGTCCCCCCCCCCCCCCCCCTGGTACACCTGCGGTAGCACTTCATGTGACGACTTCTCGCTCGCACTATTGCGTTGTGTTAACTTTTGCAGCCGCCCTTACGAGATGTACAAGCGTCTTCTGGAGTGAGGAACTGATATTGAGTAGCCTAAGCATGCACTTTTAAAGCTCAAAGTCGAGTAAGTTCCTTTAGATTATACAGAACTCACACCCTTGCTCTTCTGCATTGGTCGAAAATAAGGCCTTGCAAGCATCGGGTACAGCAATGCGTCAGTGCTGCAAGTGCTGCTGGCGCTTGCTGGACACACTTTCGACCGCCTGGCTGACAGTGGCTGGACTGACACGAAAAGCAAACTGGCCTGGCCCTGAAGCCTGAACCTTTGTTTGCAAGGTTTTGCAAGTGAACATGTTGAACATGTCGTGCTTTCCAGTGCAAAGCAGGTACTAGCGTGGCATGCACGACAAGCCCCTTCTTATTCGTCTGTCACGAAACCCTCGATACTGCTGAAAAGAGGGTCCCTGCTCCCTCCTGCAAAAAAGACAGCCATCAAGCAAATCTGGTTGTCCTGTTTCTTTGTCTACTACACTGAAGCAAACCCACTAATCCAAAACACCCAAAGAGATGCAAGCGAGATCAGGGAAGTATAAACAGGCGTTCGGTTGCCCTGCCTGATGGCCACTTAAGCTGCCCGGAGCTCGAAAAACTCTGTGCTGGCATCTGCAAAATACGCCTGCGAACCAGCCTGCCATTCGATGGGCCTGGATTTCAACAACCCAGCAAGCACCAGTCATGGCAATGCAAAATCGGACCAACACATCTTGAAGAAAGACGCAGAAAGACTCAGCAAGCGGCTCGTGAGGGTTCAATCGTGCTCTGTCCAGAAAAGTGCCATGTGCGGACCCGAGATCCTGCTCTCAGCACATCTCATTGCCAAATGGTCCAACAGCTCACAGGGCACATGATGCGGCACATGGGCTGCTCCTTCAAGAAGATCTTGCCGGTCCAGTTCTGAAGCACAATCGCATGGGCCTTTGACCTGGCGTGCTGAATTCGGGATCTGCTGCATCGTTGTAATTCCAGATGGTTGAATCAGTCGCTTGTGTCTTGGTTTCCTGTGTCGCGTACAAGAACACTGGCAATCTGACCTTTGTGGATGGCTGGGACTTGGGCAGGGGGGGGACAGACGCCTGTCCATCTACAAGCATGGGGGCAGTAGCCAGTAAACAAGGCAGAATCACGACAAAGGGCATGCCAAGCCGATATCCGGCCTGGGCCCACGTCTTATTGCTTTTGCACATGCTAACAAGCTTCCGCAGGGTTGACGATTATGCTGCACAAATTGGTACAGAAGGTTGCTTGGTAAGCAGCTCCATCTCTGCAGGATTCTGCATGTGGGCAAGAACCTTCCTGATCTGATCGCAAATGTGGACGCCTTTTGCTGCCCGATGATGTTCGGCCCGCTGGTACCGTGCACCAATTCAGATGACACGGCCCAAGAGCTCAAGGTGCTCCTTGCCGACTCACCGACGAAGAAACGCCTATTTCGGGCTGGACACCGTCAGCTCCTCAGCTCCTCCATCTGTGCATTCAGTGCATGAATCACGGCATCATCCTGAGCGTTGCGACATCAAGCAGAACTCAGGCCGCAGATGGCTGCAGCTAAAGAGCTACTAGGGATTATTCGTTAGCTTGGCCAGAGACAGCACATTCGCGCCATGCGAAATTTAATTTACCGCCGTGAGAGGGCACCCGGGCACCCCGAAAATCTCTTACAGAATGCTCGCGAAAGGTTACGATACCCCCCAAGATAGGGCTAATGTCCCTCACGTTCATAAGTTACTTTTCGGCAGATGCAGCAAATCATAAAGAGCATTTTATGGTACTAGATTTGGCGCACCCTCCCCACCTTCCTTTGCACGAACTGAGCCCATGGGTATCCCCGTCTATTTTGGGAAGGTCTCATCCTAGAAGTGCCTTCACAACAACAAAAAGCTAATCTTGCGCCCTGCCACAACCTTTGCTAGGCTTGCTGCCAAGACGCGTCCGTGTATAGGCCGCTGGCAAGAAGCTCACTCTTCTGCTGTTGCAGCCATTCTAAGCTGAACTTCGGTGAGGGTTTGTTTCGTTGTCCTTGGGCCTCTGGTTGGGTGACTGCCATGGCATCCTCTGCAACTGCTTCATTTGATTCCCTGGCTGAAGGTGCCGTTGCCTTCAACACTTCCGGAATGGGTGACTCTGGCAGCTGCTGGTGCAAGATGCGCTGGCAAAGCTCTTCGACTTTCCGGCGAAAGTGGTCTCGAGAAGCTGCCAAGGTTTCACAGCGCACTCGCTCTTCGCAAAGCTGCAACTGTAGGCCTCAGGACGCTGCAGCAGATCAACACAGAGTTCTGAAGGCAGACTGAGGCGAGTACTTGTACTTAGTAGAGCTCACGACCTTGATGGCCCTTGAAGATGTCCGACCAGAGTATACTAAGTTTACTACTTGAAGTCTTGAAGTGCAACCTACACTGAACGTCGGCCGGAAGTGCCGCACCTCGCAGCTCCTCCTCGGCTGACAAACTTGCAGTGCCGCTCGTTGCCTCTGTGCTTTCCTTGACCAAGGAGGCCTGCAGCTCTGAGCATCTCTTGCGGATTTCGGACGTCTCAAGCTCCAAGTCTTTCATTCTGGATTCCAGCTGAGCGTGCTTCCGCTTCTCAAAGTCCAGCGCTTGCTCTGTTTCGGCTCTTTGCCGTCGCAACGCCTCTTCACAAGCTTGGATGGCAAGGTCAGCTTTTCGCTTGGCTTGAGCGTTCATTGCAGCTGAATTGGACGCCTCTGCACTGATTGAGATCTCTCGCTGCTGGATGTCTGCTAGCTTTTTCTTGGCGCGTTGTTCCAATTCCCTCAGCTCGGTCTGCCTCTGCCGAAAAGTCTGCACTCGCAGCAGTTCATGTTGGCGGTACTCCTCTTCAAGTTCTTCCCGCAGTTGAGTCTCAAGCTCCTTTAGGCGGATGTTGGATCTGTCCTCCTCCTGCTGTTTCCAGACTTCCAAGGAGTAGGCGATCCGATATGCAGGACTCGACCTTAAAGCTTCAAGCCCTTCGACAGCGAGCGCCGTGAGCGCTTCCGCGTCATGTTCGGCAACTTTTGCATCTTTTCCCAACGTCTCCCCCAGCTCGCGTTGAGGACGCGTGCTAGCATTGCCAGCCGCATCAATGTCCTGTGCTTTCGTGCTCCGTGTGCTGTCACGCACAGCTCGAGATGCAGGGCCCAGGTCTTCCACGAAGAAAAGGATGCGGATCTCGCCGACAATGTCTGGCAGCTTTTCCTCGGCACTGCCGAGGAGGCACACTTGGTCAAAGACCCGAAAACCATGAACCATGCTGGGCAATCTTGTTGAGCGCCGCAAGGGTTGTGAGAATGCCGAGGCCAAAGACACTTCTGCAACGCCTAGCAAGCAGTCCTTCTGGAATGCATCTTGTGCCCACACCTCAACGTGCAAGGATTCCTCAAAAGCCGCTTCCAAAGCCTCCTTCGTAGCCGTGAGGCTATAAGCTGCGAAGCCTTTGGGGAGGTGTGTTGTGATGTTGTGCCTTGCAAGTACTGGCGGGTGGGTTTGAAACGTCCGAGACGTAGCTCTTGACTGACCCGACTTGCACATCTTCAGGGGCGCGTAGGAGTATGCAGCGAACACCTTTGCCGAAACGGACTTCAGCTTTATGGATCGAGCCTCCAACGAGACTCGCCATGTCCGAGGGCCCGTTGCAATGTGCCCGGACATCACATCCCGGCCATTCCCGGAATTCTTTGGCATTTCGATGCCTTTGTTTCCCCAGGGAATCCGCCTTACAGTGCCTTGCAGTCGCAATTTGATGGTGGTGTTGCCCACAAGTTGGATGTCTGCATGGACTTGAGGCTGATCTGTGGCTGCCTCTGCAAGCCTTAGGAGCCTGGATAAGTCTAAAGGACAGCTCCCGTTGGCACGCCTGCCATGCCGATCTGACAATGCAGCTTCAGATACCCAGGCGTCCAGAGAGTACAATGCCGGCACCGCCTCCTGCCAGGATTCACCTGTCAGCAACGTTGTTTGAACTTTCGTGCCGGCGTCCAACACCTGTTCAGTTCCATCGAGGTAGAGCAACAAACCATCGTCACATGCGAGGCTCTCCAGCTCCTGCAAGCCATTGACGAGCCATGCGTAAATTCTTCACAAGGCACAGCCATGCCCAATGATTACCAGCCTCATTTAGCTGCCTTGTGGAACGTGTCTAGAATCTAGAATCCATCCATTTGTTCAAGTGAAGCAATCGCACACTAGTCTTACGCCTGTTACCATAGGTACCAGTACCTTGCCCTACCCGGCAGAGTGGCTGCGACAGTTAGTCGCTAAGTGGCGACTTGCGCACTGACAAGTGGACTGTTTACTTGTTTATGTTATATGTGGAACCCCTCAATGGCAGACCCCTGCACTGCATTCCACAGGCTCCAGGACAAAGGTGCTCGTCGTTGGAGCCATCTGACAGCTGCTCGCTGACGGCGGTCAGCAGGGGCTGCCATTGTCGGTGGCCACGTCTGCTACAGTCGGCTGCAACTGTAATTACTTCAAATAATTTCGGTTTAGAGGTGGGATACGTAAGGCATGAGCGTCTAGCGTTGCTTCTTTTTGCTTGAGCTAATGTTCCTAGCCGCCATAGCCTTTATGAGTGGCATACATTGCCCACGACCTTGCCAAGACAGCAGCAAGAGCTCATGCATTGCACCCACCCAAGTTCGCACAAGCAGTGTGCTATAAAGCCTGATGAATGCCTTTGCAATGGATTGGTGCTTCTGCCCTTAGATGCCTTAGCACCTCAGTGTTGCTTTGCTGTGTGCCTGGCTCAGGCACCCCCGCACGACGAGCTTCGGCGGCTTGTGCCTCGTGAAGCCTCGTGGAACCAGTTCATGACAGTGTGTGAGACATTGCATTTCAAGATCTGATTGTCATATACTATCGCAAAACCTCAGGGAGGTAACGAGCATGCGATGTCGCTTTATGACTTGGGCCTGCCACGTTCCATATTTAGCTTGGCTTTGTCAGAGCAGCTACAGTTGCAAATGAGGAAGTGATGCCAGGGAGAACACGAATGCTCGAAACATACTCGCGATGCTCATGACGCGGAGCCTCCGTCCAAGGAGCGCCCAGGCGCGGCCTTGGTTGGACTGTGAACCGGAGAAACAATGGGGGCTCTTGCAACAACGACGACGACAACTGCCACGACATACCACGACCACGCCCGCACCTACAACCACCACGCATATTCTTCGCCCACGGCAGACAAATCCCGGTATCCCAGAAGGAAGAGGACTCCTACCATAGTGATGTTGCATTCGCTGGGTTTGTGCCAACAAGCCTGCCGTGTGACGAAAACCACAGCAGCAGCAGCAGCAGCAGCAGGAGGAGCAGGAGGAGCAGGAGGAGCAGGAGGAGCAGGAGGAGCAGGAGGAGCAGGAGTAGCTGGAGCAGCAGGAGCAGCAGCAGGAACAGGAGCAGCAGGAGGAAGAGCAAGAGCAAGAGCAAGAGCAAGAGCAAGAGCAAGAGCAAGAGCAAGAGCAAGAGCAAGAGCAAGAGCAAGAGCAAGAGCAAGAGCACCACCCCCACCACCCCCCCCACCACCCACCACCACCCCCACCACCCACCACCCCCACCCCCACCACCCCCACCACCCCACCCCCCACCCCCCCACCCCCACCACCCCCACCACCAACCACCCCCACCACCCCCACCACCACCACCACCACCACCACCACCACCACCACCACCACCACCACCACCACCACCACCAAAAACAACAACAACCACCCCCACTACCAACAACGACAACAACGACAACATCGACCACAACCGGTGTATTCAACGCTGAGCGAGCGAACAAACAAACAGCGACAACAACGACACCGACAACCGCGACAACCATGATGGTCAATGCTGCATCGCAATCACGCTAAGCAAGTGGCGCCCCAACCTCATGCGCTTGGACGGGACATTGCTTCCAGGAACATGCCTGACCTGCAAAGCCAAAGCAGCCAATACCACGGTCCAGCTTTACAAAGGCAGGGGGCATGCATGCACAAGCACTGGTGAAGTTATTGGAAGAATAAGTTCCATAAGTTCCTCTGCGCCCAAGACTTTCTTGCATGGTAGTGTCAGCCTCGGTTGCATGACTTACTTATAAAACCGCTCAGTTTGCACGCCCCGGCACGCACATCAATGTTGTTGCGCCCTGCTCTGTGCCGCCACCCGACCCGCTCTGCTACTACCAAAAGTTTGTTTGGCTCGATTACCCTGAGTCTCCAGAATACGTGAATTTAGGTGTCGTCGAATTTAGGTAAAAACCATGGAATTAGGTAAATATTTACTTATTTATTTACTTAATTTTTCGTGTAAGTAAATTTACTTTACACCTAAAACACAATTAGGTGCAAAGTAATTATAAATTAGGTTCAAACTAATTATAAATTAGGTTCAGAGTAAATAAAAATTTTGGAGTACAGGTGAATATGTCTAGCGTTCCAAAAGTATTTTCGACAGAATTTTGTTTATGCTTTTGGGACACAACCGAAGAAGGATATTCCAAAGAACGTGACCGAGATAAGGTTTTGTGGGACAGTTCGCAAGCGACTTTTTACTTGTGACAGTCTGCAGCACGTGGCTTTTTTATACTTGTGAGACAGCCTGCAGCATTTTTTTTGGCTTGTGACACACAGTCTGCAGCATGTGGCTTTTACTTGTGAGGCAGCCCTTTTCCTATAGACCAGCTTTTCTGAAACAACCGAGCTTTACTTGTGAGACAGTTTGCACAGAAAAGGTTGTGTTTACTTGTGGCTTTACTTGTGAGAGACAGCCCCTCCCAGACCAGCTTTTCTGAAACAACCGAGCTTTTTACTTGTGAGACAATTTGCACAGAAGGTTATGTTTACTTGTGAAAGCATCTGCGAGCGTTTTGTACTCCATGCTTGTGGACAAGAAGCTTTTGTGATCAAGGTGTGGTGTGTGGAGACTGACAGAAAGCTGTTTCCTTGTTTTTGCTTCGCAAAGATGGCAGGCCTAGCGAAGGCCATGGCAGCCATTCAACAGATGGAAGCAAAAGCCACCTCGAACAAGAAGAACTTCCGGCTCATAGCCGACCCGTGCATCAGTGTCGAATCCTTGAAGCGGCCACTCCGTAACTATCTAGAGTTTCACAAGAGCAGCGACATGTGGTCGCTGGTGTGTCCGCCACCTGGCGGACCCCTCACCTTTACGTGGCACACGCCACCGAACGGAAGTTGGCTTTCGAAGTGCATTGGACTGCTGTACGACCTCCTAGAAGTAGCTCCAAATTCGAAGCTTCAATCTGTGAAGCTGCTTCGGGCCTTGAAGTCTCTTGTCGAGGACAAGACCATGAGCATCTGTACTCGCAAGATGACAGAGTCTGATGTCTTGGACCGGATAGACCTCAGCATTCGGCTGCTCCTCTCGCACCTCCGGCAGCTCAAGCAGAACCTCTCCTTGAAGCTAAAAGTTCTTCGTATGTGCACAGACGACGAGAAGATGAAGCTTGTTGTTTAGAGCATAGTCTCGTTTCATATGTGGTTGGTTGTCTTCTTCGTTGTTTTTTTACTGCTTATACATGAGAGAGAAACACAGAGAGAGCAAACCTGTTTTTGCAGGAAGATCAATCTCACGTTGGACAAGCTGGAGCTGCCGATGGAGCTTCTTGTTGGTGATGCGAAGCCCTTGTTGGAAGAAGGGGAAGCGGATGGTGAAGAGGAAAACGCAAGCCCAGTCAGGCCATGCACGACCATGGTGGTGTATGAGCCGCAGCCCGCCTTCGTCAGCCCAGTCACCTCTGCTCCTCCGCCCACCTCCCAGCCCACCTCCCAGCCCATCGCCAAGCCCATCTCCACACCCAGCTCGTCGGCGAGAGTTCCATGGACTCTTCCCCAGTTGCCACAGATTTTCGCCAAGATCAACCAGGGCACTGGCAGGCAGGATCACAAAAAAACTTCCGAGGACGAGTGTGTGGCAAAAGGCAAGGCCAAAGCAAAGGTCTTGAAACCCAAGGCCTGCAGTCCCAAGGCCAAGGCCGGCAGTTCCAAGTCCTGCAAGTCCAAGGCCAAAGCCAAGACTTGCAAGCCGAAGGCCAAAAGCTCCCAGCCCGACATCGCGAAGCCTGGAGACTCCAAGACCCAAACCCAGGCCTCCAAGCCCGAAGCCTCGAAGACCTCCAAGAACGAGCTGGACATCCTTGCAGCAGCCATGAATTTGGTGCCCGACGTTGCCTTGGCGAAGAAGAAGGCGAAGAACGAGAAGAAGCAGCCGAAGATCGAAAAGAAGACCGACAAGAAAGATGCAGTGACCAAGAAGAATGTCCCAAAAAAAGAAGAGCCCAAGAAGCCCAAGGCTGAGATGACAGATGCGAAGATGCCGAAGGCCAAGAAGTTGAAGAAGGAAGGCCCCGAGGTCGCAGCGAGCGATGTGCCTTTCCCCAAGCTTCCCGTGAATTATGTGTTCGAAGCTACCACGTATGGCGAGTGCAAAGTCGAGTTTTACAAGCAGAAGAGTTACATCCGGAACTACGATGCAATGGGCAAGAAGAGAAGCATCATCAGCAGCTGCCACCCCAAGCACCACACCATTTGTGAGCAGCTTGTGCCACATGTAAAGGAAGGGAAATCCTTGCTGGAGCTTTACCAGTGTAGGATCGACATTGTTTCGAAGTTGAATGCCTGAGAGAATCTGGCATGGATCTTTAGATAGCTTCGCCGTTCACGAAGCCAATCCTGCTGTTTTCGATCGACGTATCGATTTCAGTCTCGATGTGTGTGTGCACACAATGGGTCTCAGTGGGGTAGATATACAGACACACACGGAAGATGTGCCGAGAAAGCGAAGATGTCGCATTGCGCCCAGAAACACTTTTGAAGACAAAACCCTAAACTAAACCCTATAAACCCTAAACCCTAAAACCTAAAGCCTAAACGCTAAACCCTAAACCCTAAACCCTAAACCCTAAACCCTAAACCCTAAACCCTATACCCTATACCCTATATAAACCCTAAACCCTAGCATAGCCTCTTAAGCCCGAAACATTTTAGAGCCTCCTCTGTGTACCTTATATATAAGCTCTACATAATCCCTCAGCTGTTTTTAGCACTTGTGCACAACCTCTGAACCCCGAAACCCCCAGAACCTCTCCTATACACCCCATAAGCCCTACATAATCCCTCAGCTGCTTTCGCACATCTTCTTTTTACTTGTGTGCATGTCATTCTGAAACCCCAACCTTAGAAGCCCTATATGTGATCCCTCAGCTGCTTTCGCACATCAGTTTTTACTTGTGCATGTGCATAGGCTTGTGTGCGAAGTTTACTCATGTGTCAGGCTTGCTGAAGCTGTGAGTGGTCGAGTTTCCTTTTGGTGTACTTTCGAGTCTTTTGTGTGATGGTCTGCAGATGAGGAGGATACATGTTTTAGACACGACGGCATTTATATGAGAAAGAGAAAGCATCTCTGGAGCTGGAGACGACAGATAGTATATAGAGGTATACATAAGCTGTTGCAAATTACACAGAGGCCTAGAAGAGGAGCCATGGCACAGAAAACCTCGCGAGTCTACTGCAAAAACGTGTGGTACGACGTGAAGAAGTGGGTGCCTCGGTTACAGACTTATATAGAAGAAACAAAACCCTAAGCCTAAGCCCTATATAGACACTGAAGCACCACACAATCCCGCTGAACTTGATTCGCTTTACCTCAATCAACACTTTTACCTGAAGCTTTTTGGTTTGTTCTTTTCTCATTGATGCCAACCCATCCAAGGCAGTGCGATCATGTCTGGAGCGGCTCGGTGTCAACAACTGCTTGGACATCCAGCTGGTCCGTGACAAGTACTGGGCTGAGGGCCGAAAGCGTTCGGACCATTGTTCCATGTTCCTCAGTTTCGCCGCTGGTCAAGCAGAAAGCATGTGTTTTTTTATTTTCTTGTGATAGGAAACCCTATACAAGCCTGGAACCCTTGAGCTTATGTATAAACCCTTTATTATATATATATACATACATATACATACCGTTTGGAACCATTATATGTATGAAGCCTCACAAGGAAAACTTAGGTCTATGTGTGCATGTATATGTAGGTATATATATATATATAGAAATGTATACATGTATATAAAGGTCTTTCTTTCCGTCGCAGACAAGACATAAAGCCAAGAGTAAATTACTTGCGAGTGTCTTAACCCTAAACCTTAAACCGTGTCTAAACCCTATAAACCCTATATAAACCTTAAAACCTAAACCCGAAACCCTATATAAACCCTAAACCCTAGACCCTTTAATACCAAAAGGAGCACCAGGAGGATGCCGGCTATGCCATCGCCCAGCTCGACCAGGTGTTCCTGCCGGAGATCTGCAGTGGCAAAGTTCTTGCAGCTTCGTGGGCGGAGGACCCCAAGCCGAAGGTGTCGGCAGAAGCTGGGCCTGGAGTGCCGTCAGCTGCCCCTTGGATCAACGTGCCGCTGCCACCACCCCCGGTGTTGCCGTCCTGGCCGGCTTTTCCGCCGCCGCCACCACAGCTGGATGAGGATGTGGAGGATGTGGTGCACTTCGTGCCTTGGTTCCTTCACAGTGAGAATGTTTTCTTGAGTTCTGGTGGACCAACAGTTTTGTCTTTTGTGTGTCCGAACCTCAAGTATATATATATATATACCCTAAACCCTAAACCCTAAACCCTAAAAACCCTAAAAACCCTAAACCCTAAACCCTAAACCCTAAACCCTAAAAACATATGTCAACTTTTTCCGTTTTCTGCGATGGCTTCTCTTTTTAAACCCGACATAAACAAAAAAAACAACAGTTTAATATAACACAAGAAACAACTCAGGATCCCTACGAGATTATCCCCATGGAGGGCGAGGACGAGAGCAAGGAGGTCGAGGGCGAGGCCACCAAGCATCTTACCTGCGAGATCGAGAAACTCCGTGCTGCTGGGCTAGAAGAGGTGCAGGACGACGACGAGGAGCCCAACGATGAGGCCCAGCAGGACGACGAGGCCGAGAAGGACAAGGCCAACGAAGACGGCAGCCAGTCGGAGGAGGAGGAGGAGGGAGAGCAGGAAAGCTCGGAGAAGTCCAAAAAGGAGAAGCACCGGAGACACAGATCGCGAAGGCCCTCTTCGAGCTCGCGAAGCAGGCGAGGCAGCAGGCGGAGCAGACGGAGCAGGCGAAGCAGGAGCAGGCGAAGCAGGCGGCGACGAAGCTCCAGCTCTTCGCGACTGGTCACCTTCCGTGTGAAGCACGGCAAGTACAAGCGGGTACGGTGATCGCCAGCAGCCAAAAAGAGCGAAACCGTTCACCCCGAAATAAGCCCCAAACCCAAGCCTTGAACCTTAAACCCTAAAAGCCCTACCCTAAAACCCTAACACCCTAAACCCTAAACCCTAAACCCTTAATCCTAAACCCTAAACCCTAAACCCTAAAACCCTAAACCCTAAACCCTAAACCCTTAATCCTAAACCCGAAACCCTAAACACTATAAACCTAAACCCTGAATCCCCTAAACCCCCTAAACCCATGCATTACCTGCGATGGTCCCCGTTACATGCGATGGTTCCGATTTACATGTGATGCTCCCCATTACATGTGATTTACATGTGATGCTCCCCATTACATGTGATTTACTTGCGATGGTCCCCATCACATATACATATGTACATATATGCATATATGCATATATACATATATACATATATACATATATACATATATACATATATACATATATACATATATACATATATACATATATATATACATATATACATATATACATATACATATATACATATATACATATATACATATATACATATATACATATATACATATATACATATATACATATATACATATATACATATATACATATATACATATATACATATATACATATATACATATATGCATATATGCATATGTACATATACATATACATATATATATATACATATACATACATACATATACACATGTACTTTCGTTTGGGGGGTTGGGGGTTCTATATATACCGTCTAGGGTGTTTCATGGTTTAAATTTAGTGTTTCGGGTTTAGGGGTTTCCGGTGGTCTAGGAGTCTAGGGCCTAGGTTTCAGGGTTTAGTGATACACATTTTGGATTTTTTTCGTTATTTTTTTTTAAAAAATTTGCATTTTTTTAAAAAAATCATATGAATTTATTATGAATTCTTTATGCGGTTCTTGTGTTGTTTTTATGTTGTTTTATAAACTTCATAAGAAACGCATAAAAAATGCATAGGTTCTATGTGTTTTTTATGAAGTTTTATAAACGACATAAAAACAACATAAAAAACGCATAAAGAATTCATAAGAAATTCATATTAAAACAACAAAAAAATAACAAAAAAAGAAAATAAAATCAAAAATAAACGATTATTTTTTATAAAAAGGTTCGGGCATAGTGGTGTGCACTGACAAATTCTCTGGGCCCCGAGCCCTAAACCAGGCTCGAAAGTTTTACATGTGACTGGTAGTTTTACATGTGAGACCACAAGCTTTTCCTTCGAGCACTCACGATGTTATACTGAAACCCGGAACACTTTATCTAAAAGATTCTGTGGTGTTTGTGCGCTTTTGTAGAGCATGGGTAGTTTTACATGTGAGAGCGCAAGCTTTTCCTTTTGGCACGCAGTTGCTTCATGACCACAGCACTGTGTGCTCCATTTGAAGTGATTGCTTTTGTGTGTTCGTGAAGAACACATGTCGGACGAGGAGCCGGCAATGCCTGTGCCGACGGATGTCGAAGTCGAGGAAGTCCCACCGCAGCCTCGGAAGAAACCAGCCGCCAAAGCAGCGAAGACCGATGTCGATGCCGAGGAAGACCCACAGCCTCAGAAGAAACCAGCCGCCAAAGAGCCAGCAGCGAAGACCACGGCGAAGCCCAAGAAGAATGCGGAGGCAAAGATGAAGGACAAGGTCCAGCCCAAACAGATAGCCAAGGCCAAAGCAAAGAACCTGGTTCTCAAGAAGCCCTCTGCAGCTCCACAAAGCCAGAAGCGAACAGCCGACGACGACAAGGGCAAGGGTACCTCTGAGAAGAGCAAGAACAAGGGTACCTCTGACAAGAGCAAGAGTACCTCTGACAAGAAGAGCAAGGTGATTTCCTCATGGGCCACACCCTTGTTTGCCGAGAAGGAAGATGCCGAGGAAGAGGGCGGCGAAGAGGAGGCGGCAGAGGTCGACGAAGAGATCGATGTGTTCAACACGGACCCCGAGACCCAGACGAAGAAAGACCGAGCGAAAGATTTTAAATTTAAGCAGATGTACCAGAACAACCAGTTGCCCGACTGGCTCGCGGCAAAATACCGCGAAACGCTCTCCATGAAGGTGGGGCGTGTGGAGCAGCAGCGAAAGCTCGTGAACATGTGCCTCGATCGCACAAAGGATCAGAAGCTGGTCGTGAACCTGAACAAGCCGATGTTCAAGGAGATGCAAGAGACCTGGACGAAGATCCAGTCCAAGAAAGCAACAAAGACCTTATCCAAAACACTCTTCTGTGGTAAGTTCAACCTCACAGAGGATGCTTTCCAAGCCGGGCTCCAGGCGGGAGAGTTTTACGAAGTGACCGACGAGAATGGCACGTGCAAGTACGGGTGGGATACGGCCGAGCACAGTGAGACAAAAGCCAAGAAGGCTGCCAGTGTAACCGAGACAGCCGGCAAAATTAGCAAGGAGCAGCAGGGCTTGGTGGCAGCTGTTGCCGACAAGTGGAGCATCGGGTTGTTTCGGAAGGCCAGCAGTTCCCCCAAGGCCACAGCCTCCAGCAGCAGCGAGAAGAAGGTGCCCTTGGCTATCATGGACCAGCAGCCCCAGTCTCTCTCGTCGAAGGATTGGGAGATGGCCAAGCAGCAACTGCACATGGCGCAGAAAGCCTTCGAGCAGATCAAGAACTCGGCACAGAAGCTGCTGACAGGATTGACCAAGGAGGACAAGTTTTACGATCAGGCGAGCCCTTGCTGTTTTAGTTTTATTTACACTTACACGAGACCAGCTTTGCTCTGCTTTTTGCTTTGTTTTGCGAAAACGAGTAAAACCCCACACCCCATCTAATTGTTTGGGGGGGGGGGTTAGGGTTTAGGGTTTAGGGTTGAGGGTTTAGGGTTTAGGGTCTAGGGTTTAGGGTCTAGGGTTGAGGGTTGAGGGTTTAGGGTTTAGGGTTTAGGGTGTAAGGTTTAGGGTTTCGGGTTTAGGTTGAAAATTTAAAGTCCGAACCCGGTATTTGTCTCTGTGTTATCCCACAACCTCGCAACGATTTACGCCCCAACCCCAACAGAACAGCAGCCCCGAGCCACGACGACACACTATAAGGAAGATCATCGTCCAGGCGGCCACGAGCGAGAAGGTCAAGATTGATCACATCCATACATGGCAGGCCTATAAGCATTTGTATTTCTGATATGTGAGAAAGAGACTGCATGTTTTGTATAAGGAACAAAGCACACACACAAATAGGAGCTACCGGATGGCTCAGAGATCACGACCCTGAAGTACGATGAAATGATGCTGGAGTTTGGCACAAAGGCCGAGCAACTTGAAGAGCAATTCGCTGCTGTCAAGGCACAGCACTCTGTCGTCAGTGCTCGCAAAGCCTAGGAGTGGAGCCTGCCCAGATTTTGATGGTGTGTGCGGTTTTTGCATTCGCTTGCACACAGGGATTTTGGATCTCCAGAACTATATAGGCGACTGTGCTAGAGAAAGCCGTGCAAAAGACATGTCTTTGTGCAACCCTAAACCCTAAACCTTAAAAACATAAGCCTATATACCCTATATAAACCCTAAACCCTAAACCTGTAGTTATGTTTCATGTGGGAGCTTTGGAAGTTTGTTTTCTTCAGAATTACATCTTGAGAGTTTCATGTTTTGTGTGATATACAGCAAGAAAACCGTTTCCTTTCGAGATCTTTTCCTTTCGAGATCATTTTGCAACATCTTCTTGTACGATAACATGGATGATGCCGGCCCCGCGAGAAAACGACGAAAAGGTGGCATTCAACAACGACAGAGCCAGGCTGAGGCTTCAAAGACAAGCATCAGTGCTCTGCATGATCTGCTGATGACATACCTCGCACAGGGCCTTATGTCGGCTGCAGTGTGTCATGCAATTGCAACAGCAGCTGTTGCCGATATGGGCCTCTCTCGCGAAGGTACCGTGTTTCCTGATTTGGAGAAGCTGGCCAAGATCAAGCATGGTAAGAACCTGCAAAAGTCGATCGACGGCCTGCTGGCCAAACAAGCCGACCTTCCCACACCCAAAGAGTTCGACATCCCTCTTGCGGGACAGGTGCCAGGCCAGCCCACGTCATTGCTTCTGCTGCCCCACGAAATGATGGCCCATATGTTTTCCAATGGCACAGGGTGGGTTACCTCCGTGCTGCCGGACCCGAGCCGGTTGGCTGCCTTCTGGGATTGTTTCCGGAAGCATCCCTGCATGGAGGGCCACCCTCTGCTTTCCCACCCCCAGTACAGGAACCGGTGCATTCCATTGGCCATGCACGGCGACGAGGTTCCTGTGCTGGGGGTGGGGAAGATATGGTGCCGCTCGGCACTGGCATTTTCCTGGAATTCCCTCATGGCCACTTTTGCAGGACGCTCTGTGCAGGACACCAACCTGTACATATGGGGGTGCTTCGAAAAATTCATTGCTGGTGACGACGAGGATGCTCCTGGCACAATGGCCACGTTCTGGAAGATACTCGCATGGTCTTTTGGGATCATATATGAGGGGGTGTGGCCTACGAAAGATTGGGAGGGCACTCCGAAACTCGACTTGCTTGTCATATGTAGGTTTTGTTTTTCTTTGTGAAGGGTTTTGTGTTTGGGTTTCCGCATGTAAAAGCTATACACACATATATGTATATATATATATATAAGCAGTTTCATTTTTCACTTTTCCTGTATACAAACAGGTATGCCCCGGGCAGTGCAGAAGCAGCAAAAGCAGGGACTTTGCTTTGTGGCGGTTACTTTGGAGCCTTGGTTCAGTTGGCAGGCGACCTCGACTACTATGCCAAATGGCTGCAAGTGCCGAAGTGGAACAACCATGAGAAACCCTGTTGCCTCTGCCGAGCAAGTTTCAAAGGGCCCTTAAGCTGGATGGACAACAGAGAGAGTTCACCGTGGCAAAGCGCCGGCCTCAAGCCCAGCAACTGGAAGACACACTGGGATTCGGCTTGTGCCTTATTCCAATTGCCGGGCTTCAATGGGCTGTGTCTTTCTATGGACTATATGCATTGCATGTTTCTTGGATGGTTGCAGTATGCATATGGCTCCGTGCTCTCTCTCGTTTTCTCGGATTGCTTGGAAGGCACAGAGGCTGAAAGGCTGAAGCATATCGATTCCTTCATCAAGAATTACCAGCGAGAACATGGCACCAGATACAAGTTCAAGCAAAAGCTCCTCAAACTTACGATGATACAGCCCAAGAAAGGTTTCCCAAAGATTCGTGGCAGGGCATCGGATGTGCAAAGCTTGGACACTGCCCTTCTAGCATTTTTTCAGCAGGAGATGGACGAAGAGAACTACCAGCACAAGCAGATTCTGCTCTTTCTCCGTTTGAATTGTCGTTTGTCTGAGAAGTTAGACACGTTTTCGCCAAGGCATGGGTACCTGGCTTTGCCTGAGCAGGAAGCACGGCAGGCTCTGCTCTGCGGCCTGCAGATGGCACAGCTCCACATCAGCTTGCAGCAGCACTACAAAGCTGCAGGGAGGCACTTATTTAACCTCACAAGCAAGACACACTTTGCTTTGCACAGCCTGTCGCTCAGTGGCTGCATTCATCCAGCAATGGTCTGGTGCTTCAAGGGCGAGTCCACCATGCATCGGGTTCAGACCCTTTGGAAGAGTTGCCTGCCTGGTGTCAAGCATTGGCAGGTCGCCAGGAAGGCTGCCCTCAAGGAGCGGCACCTTCTGTGGCTGAGGGGCAAGGTCGGGTGAACTTTTGTCTGTGCGAGGGCCAAAAAAAATTGTTCCTGTTGTTTACATGTGAGGTTTCTATGTGAGAGAGAGCCGGCCCATGCCCCAAAACGGAGAAAGAGCTAGCCGGTTGATGAGAGACGTTTTACTTTGCGAGTTCTGTGCCTCTCATATTTACATATAAAGTGTCAGAGAGACAAAAAAGTACTTCGATGTGATCATGCCTTGTTTTGGACCTGGGGAAAGCGATTATATTGTCTCACAGGAAACTCACAAGCAAATTATAGTCCGTAGTTATATCCTGAGTGTTGTCTCGCAAGTAAACGAATGTTATCACAAGTAAACACACAAACAAATGAGTCCGTAGTTTCTGTCTCGCAAGTAATTCTGTCTCGCAAGTAGTTCTGTCTCGCAAGTAATATAGGGTTTAGGGTTTAGGGTTTAGGTTTATAGGGTTTAGGGTTTATGGCTTAGGGTTTAGGCATGTTCCCACTTTTTACTCACGACGGCGGACGAAGCTTGCCAAGTGCTGCCAGTATAAAGGCTGTGCTTTTGTACATAGAGCACAGGGGCGACTGACAGATCTCTTATTTTGATGCCCGTGGTGGGCAAAACATGCACAAAAAAGCCGCACAGCTGTGCATCACTGCTCGTCGGGCACCCGCTTGAACCAAACCCAGTACCTTTGTTGTCATCCAGCTCTCATGTAAAAAAGAACATATATATATATGTATATTATACATCTCTTTTTATCTTTTTCAAGCTAAGTTGCCAGATGACCAAGCCAGTCAGCGGATCCTCCCACTTTTTCCAGCACCACACCCACTTCCTTTCTGTTACACACGTCTAGACTGCACACAAGTAAACCGCTCTATTGTGTATTCATAGATCTATGACTCACGAAAATTTTTTCCATGTCAGCTCCAAGATTCATCTGCCTGGGTGAACGACTGCGATCTCGCCGACCGCTTTCCATGGTGTGGCTCTGGCGAGACAAGTGAAGCTGTAGCAATGGCAGGCTGGGGCCGATATACACCGCAAGAAAAACTGAACCTCTCACATGCACAACAAGCCTCGCAGAAAACAATACCCACAGAGTCTCACATGTAAAACGATACACTTTCATCGCAAGCAAGTTCGGCTCTTTCTCGTTTGGAACAGCCCTGAGAAAAAGTGGTTTGAGGTTGGAAAAAATCCTCGCAGGTAAGCATTTTGTCATGAAGTTTCATGTTTTCGAAAGTATTTCAGTTTTTTGGCACAAAATTCATTAAGCATTTTGTATGAAGTTTTGACGCGTTTTTTATGAAGTTTTGACGCGTTTTTTATGAAGTTTTGGTGTTCGGAGAAAATTTACGTTTAGTCGGAAATTTAGGTTTTTCGTAACTAAAAAACTCCATTTACGTAAATCCAACCGAAACCTGAATTCACGTATTCTGGAGACTCAGGGTAAACACTTTAAGGGCCTCGGCTTTGACCCAGGAAGGCAGGCCTAGAAGCTTCAGGCATCAAGGACCTTGACTTAGTCCAAGAGCCCTGCGAATCCGCGAAGCGACGTCGACCCAGCATCTGCGAAAGCCAGCGACTATCTAAATCGGAAGCGAGGGCCCAAACAAAGTCTGCGAAAGGTAAACCACATGCCATTCTGCGGCTCAAATAAGCTTAAGGTTGAGGCCCCCACCCCCCCCCCCCCCCCCCACGACCGTGGATGGATGTGTTTGGAGTCAACTAAACCAGTTCAACAAGGTCACGCCGCTGTTAGCGGCCCTGGACCGTTTGCGCGTGGAAATGTGGTTTTAACCCACGCGGCGCAGTGTTCGAGAAAAAAAGGGGTTTTGTCGGCGGAAGTTATTTTCCAGGACTTGGAGTGATTATAAGGTGGTGTGTTGCTCTAAAGCACCACGCCTGCCGGTGTTTTCAGCATTTCGCAATGCTTACTGTGGGGATGCGTTTTTGCGACTTTTGCGCGTTTTTGGGTTTTGTCAATGTTCAGGGTGGAACGAGGTAACTGCAATGTGGTCTTATCTTGAAAAGTGCCACGCCCGCCAGTGTTTTCAGCATTTCGCATGTTTTTTGGGGGGCTGGAGGGTTCAAGGTGCAACGGGCTTGCAGTGGTTCCAGTTTAGGGCTTTGGGGTTGCGCAGAGACGATAAGCACGGAAAGCACGGTTTTGGTCGCGAAAGGCATGGACGCTTGTGACAGGTTTTCTTGTTCCACATCCTTGTGCAGTATGTTGTACAAAGAGGCGAAAACGCTGTAAATACCAGTGTTTTGTGCATGGACGCAATATGAATGACGTTCTTATTCCCACCCCCCCCCCCGCCCCCCCCCCCAACCCTCCCCACCCCAACAAGACAACCGGAACAAGTCACCAAGAAGTGCCAAAACTAACGTTTTACCCAGGGCCGCCAACAACGGCGTGAGCTTAAACAAGGATTCCCGGCCACAATAAACGCTACTCCGGGTTGGAAGCAGACGTTGGGGTAGCCGGGTAGCTACTGTCGCCTTTTACTTGAATGGCTCCCCGCAGCACAGCTCGGGGCTTCTGAGGTCTGAGGCCGACGCGATTTCCAACACAACTTCCTGCAAGATGACACGCCAAGTGACAATGTGGCATCTGCTTGCATTTCTACATGATTCAAGCTGTACCTGTGTAGCCATGGGGTACGAATCTTGCTTCTGAGGAACCAAAAATGTAAGCGAATCTTGCAGCACAGCTCATGTCGGGTGTTTGCTTGACACGACATGAAAGTGGCGAAGAAGCCACCAATGACATGCCAGGACGGCTACGTCTCGCGGGTTTGGCATCACACACCTTGGCAAGCGTAATTAGAGGCCGCGCTTCGCACAGAGTGCCGATGTGCCTACACAGCCGCAAAGAAGAACTCTCAAAAAGCTTCGGATCTTTTTTCCGGCTTTCAGGATATGTCTGACGAGCATGCAGCGCAAGTCGAAACTACCATCTTGGTGCTGGCAAAGTCTGGATGCACATCCTTGGATAGTCGTGGATAACCACCACTTTCATTCATGTGACTACTGCTTTACTACTCTCAACCATTCTTCGCGAAACTTACCTGTGACGACTCCCAAGCCCAGCCACAAGCCACAAAGAACCAAGCCCACATCCTTGGTTGCCACAGCACACGAGAACGACTCAAAGTACAAATGAACAAGTACAAATAAACAACTTATGAATTCAAACATATATACGTATATGCAAAAATACTCCTTACCTTTAAAGGACACAGAAACAGAACGAGCGGCAGCCAAGGGGGCCACCCTGAGACGCAACAAGCTGCCAGGCGCCTCGCTGCGAGGTCCCTGACAGGGACGTTTCTGAGAATTTCTGAAAGCATATTCGCCAAGCATTCGCCCACAGGTGTGCGGTGTGCTGCTCAACAAATCGGTGGGCTGCGCATATGGATTCTGCGCGCGTACCCTGTTCACCATGGATTTTGCTCATGTATTCACGGGTCAGCTCGGCTACAGAGCGGGCTTCTGCACTTATCCCATCGCCTTCGTTTTTGAATACCCTCGAACCGAGTGTCGCACTGGTCTCCCTCGAATGTCTAACATGCTGCGCAGTATCTCTTGACGGGATGATCTTCGTTGAAGCGCGTTTTCACGGCTCTTTAGAGCCGAGTGTTGGGTGGATCTGTGGACGCGGTTGAGACAATAGCCGGGCAAAAGAAATAGGCCGGGGAGTGTTCTGAACATCTTGGGCCTAGGGCATATGAGTCCAGAAAGGATTTTACAGACACAGGGACACAGGAACGATGGGCCCGACAACCCCATCAAAGCGCAAGCCCATGTACAGCCCCACAATTGTTTGAGGACAGGATCGGACAGGGGTTTGACACTGTGACAAGCAAAGCTATGCAGCGGCGCGTGTTCCAACAAGCAAACACTTTGGCTGCGTTCCAACAAGCAAGAGGACAGTTCAGAGTTCCTCAAGGGTAGCGATTCAGCTGCGCTAGATGAACAGTCTAGTGGTGAGTCCTGGTGAAGTATTGTGGCGTGCTGCTGGCGAAGGCAATTAGGTCGCCGTTGCCTCCAATCCAATGGCGGGGATTTCCGGGTGACGAAAGTACGTCACCTTTTCCGTCGTCAAAGTGCGGGCTCCAAGTTTGCGCAGTGCGTGGAAGTCTTGATTATTTACGCATTTCTTCAAAGCCAGTTGAAACGGCAGTTATTTCACCCAAAGGACGTGCAGTAGTGCGTGCGAAGTTTTGCTCGCGGGCCGGGCTCTAAGAAGATCCTATAGAGTCAGGCAGAGAAGAAAAAAACAAGATGCAACAACTCACACTGCATCTACGATTCTGGGCAGTCGGCCAGAAGGAAATACGAGACAAACTGAGGAACCAAACTTCTGTTGGCAACAAGGCATGCAGAGTCGACATGTGTTGGGGCCGCCAAAGCCAGGGCACAGCAATGACATGTTGCTCGTGCCTGCTGCGTAACAGGCTCGGTAGTGGCAAGCAGACGTCCATCGAGGTCTGCCAAATTCCTCGCATTGATACCGCAAGCAACTGCAGCTTGCAACAGCTGTTAGAACAATTCTCGGACACCCTCGCTCAATGTCCTTCAACTTGAATTGTAAGCCTCTTGTGCTGACTCACTCCTATTGGTGTGTTGTCTTACGCTATCTTGTGCTACCGATTGGGCACCGTGCTGCCAAACTGCAGGGTCTGATGCTGGATGGACCCAAACAGCAGAAGCTTTTGATCAAGCTTTGTTTCAATGATGCACTTGTCGTGGACTCCCTGCCGTGGTTCATGAGTGAGGCGCGCAAAAACTTGAAGGTGGGAGTTCTGAATCCTCAGCGCGGCAATGGTTCAAACTCACTGGTTGCGCCAGCAAAGCCACAGAGTGCCTAAAAGGACAATACCCAGAAATTTAAGTGCCAAAAGCAGCAGAAGGTCTCGAAAGTAGTCGTGGCACTGTGAGGCAGTGATGACCTCGCTCTACCACATTGTCCCAACAGGGCGCCCTGTGGACTGAGCAGCTTGCGGCGGCCCATAGAGACCATGTCAGTGTCTGCTATCCGGAGCACAACCCCCCCAGCAGAATCGATGACGTCCGAGATCTGACCTTGTTGTGGCTTCGATCGTATGAGAAGGATGCACTCGCATCCATCTGGGACCACCAGGTCGGGAGTAAAGTACGCGTCTTCCTCAGATGCGATACGCTGTTGCAGAGCCGGACAAGCTGAAGCTATTGCAAACCCAGGACCTTCCTCGAAGAAAACTCACTACCTGTTCAACATCTAATATGCATTCCTTGCCGTGGTCCGTGGCTGCGTTCGGGCTCTTTGCACAGCAGTTCTCTTCAGCATCGCCGGACTTGAACGGCAGACCGTGGCATGCTGGCACTGCGCTCCAGCAGAGTATGCCCAAGTATGCCTTGGTGCAGCCAAGCATCCAGCGTCATCACAGAAGCCGCGCTCGGAATGGCTGGTGCAAGCATCCGGCGCTCTTCCGGTTCGCTCCCTGCAGCTAGTTTTAGCAGAATAACGGGCATGTGCAGTTGCTAACGGCAACCCATCCGTTTGCCCGGCCTTTTCGGAAGAGGTGCTGCAGCCCCACCAAGATTGCAATCGTTGACAAGCATGCAAGAAGGATAAGCGCAGTCATGCTCGCCTGAGCGCATGCCACCAAACCGAGCCAGCCCCAACAAGTATCCGATGTTTGCTTGCTGTGCCAAACGAGGGTTGAGGAAAAAACTAAGTCAGGCGGTGAAGGTTGCTGAAGAAGTTTTGGAAGGTTTTGTCTTCTGTCTCCGCGTTCCGAAGACTATGATGGAGGAGTTTGGCCATCTGAGCACCTTTGCAATCTCGAATCCGTCCTCCGTGTGCAAATGCACATCTCACCACCCTCTGAAAGGAACTTACCGCGCCTGCAGACGGAATGCGGATTCAACATGACTGCTCGAGAACATCTGCAGGCTTCAATGCAGGCCAAAACTCGGCTAAAACCCGAAAAGCAAGGGGCCAGGATGGGCCAGGTTTCGAGGCAAGCAGCGATTGAGGTGTTGTTGGCGAATGCTTGTCTCTTTGCCAGTGTGAAGAGTAAGGACAACTCCTCGTGGACATCGTAAAGGGTCTCCTTGGGCATCGGTGGCTCCTGACCAATCTCAAACATTTCCATGAAGCACACGTATCTTCCCGGGCTGCTGCTATGAAAGTGGGGTCGGTGTCCTACTTGGTGCTTGTGTCCACGGCTAAACCACACTTGCACCAAGCAAACGGTGCGAAAGCAGAGTTGTTCAGGCATCATACCGCTGCCTTGTGACACCTCCTTTGGTGTTACAGACTTTTCACAGTATGTCACCGCGCTTTATCTTCAGGCCTAGTCCAGCATTCTCGGCTTGGCGGGGTGCCCCGCATCCTCGTGTCTTGTAATTTTGGACCATCGGCAAGAGCTCGCTTTTGCTCGGGGGAAGATTTTCTGCTTCAACCAAGTCGGCCTTCTTATATAAATCCTGGCCTTGAAGCCTCGCGAGCAATTCCGGGTCTCCCATTTCTGCAAACTTGTTCTTCGAAAGCTTTGAAGAGCAAGAAGAGAAACAGAGAGACTCGGAAATACTATTCTGTTCCGACTCTTGTGGCTTCTGTTCCGGCCCTTCCAGAAAAGAAAAAAGGAGGACAAACACGTTTCTGCGCACGGAATCGACAAGATGAAGAAACGGAGAGAGAGGGAGAGAGAGAGCGTGAGAGAGTCAAAACAAAAAAGAGAGCTGGGAAGAAAAACTCAACATGGGTCCTGCATTGGGACGGTCTACTCGGGCGAAGTTCCCCTCGACAGCCCTGCCCCTCCCTTCTTCTTCTATACAGCGAACAGGAACCCTACCATCATTTGTTTTAATTTTCTTTCAATTTAACAAAAGCTTTGTATTGTTTCCCCCCACCCCTCCAGGTGGCGAAGCCTCTGGCTCTCTCTGCCTCTCTCGCTCTCTTTCTTTCTCTCTTTCTTTCTTTCTTTCTTTCGCTCTTTCTTTCTTTGCTGGGGCAGGGGTCAAGTCCCGGGCGAGTTCGCCCGCCCCTGTTTTCGGGAGATTCAGTTGGTTACAGAGGTATACTCTCCCTCTCTCTCTGCCTGTCTCCCTTCTTGTTCCACAGCACTCCATACAATGAAGATCACGTGTCCTAAGAGGAGAAGAAGCGAAGATAATGTAGAGGAGAAATTATGAGAAGAAACTCCTGTCTGGCGTTAGACTTTTGATCAGCTTTTTCAGAGTTACTCGTCGCATTGCGATTGGTAACTTGAGCTGATCAACATGAACAACCTCCCCAGTCACATTGTCCGTCAACTAATGTCGTATCCTGATTAGTCTGGACCCCCTCAATAATGAAAAGTTTTCCAAAAACTATTCAGGAGACAAAAAATCGATTGCCCCCCCCACAATAAAGTAAAGTTTTTCGGGCATGGGTTTCGGAAGAGAGAAAAAAAGAGAACAAGATGATGAAAGAAAAGAGCAAAAGCAGAGCAGCCTCTGAGCTTACCTGAGCTTAATTATGTAAGAGGAGAGGGAAAGGAAGAGGAGAGGAAGAGGAGAGGGAAGAGGAGCGAAGAGGAAATGAAGAGGAGCCGGTGGGGGGGGGCCCGGGGCCGAAAATTAGTTTGGGGGGGTCCCTTTTTTTGACACTATTACGGGGGTGGATTTAGTTTGGGGGGGGGGGGGGCCCTCACACTAATCAGGATACCACATTAAACTCTTTTCATCTCTTTTCCATCGGGGTCTATACAGGCACAAACCAGCACACATGGACACATATGGACACTAGTCACTAGTCAGTGTTCCACTTTGGCGGCTTATACTAGCCCCCGTGACCTCTACCGATGCAGTGGGATCAGTGGGCCTCGGAGATGCCGACTGCCATGGAGACTTCGCTCTGCTGCTGGAGGAGCGTCTTGCTGTATATCGCGGTGCACATGCCATCTGCATGGCTTGGAAAATGTACAGTCGAGCAAACATCTGGTCCCTGCACGTTGACCGATGTAGCCACGGTTTCTATGATCTGGATGCACAGCACCGAATACTGGACGACTCCATGTGTACGCCTTCTCATCCGAGAAGGCTTCGTGGATTTTGATCCCGGGGAAGATGTGGTAAGGTCAAAGAGAAATGCGCCGTTCAGCGTCCTCAAGCCTCAAATGGCACAATCGAATGTGAAGCCATCTACTAAGATTACTAAAACCCCACAAGTCAGCCAAGCAACGTCGTGGACCGGCAGCTGCACAGGACAACGGCGGCTTTGGGTAAAATGGCTTGCGAGCATGTGCGGGCATGCACGCTTTAAGGAGGCCAAGCCTCGTTATCCCGAGCTCGACATCACGTGACTTGACTGAAGCTGGGGAGCCAACCACAGAGGAAGTTCACAGGGAGGTGCCTGCAACAGACATGACACACGCACACACAGAACTAACCGGGAGAGCAGTTTTTCTTGTGTGTGCCGACGCGCATTTGGATTCTCCGTGTTCCCCCTGCTTGCGCTGCGAGCTTTCAGTGCTCCCCCTGCTTGCATAGAGTGCGCGCGTGTGTATTTCTGCCAACAAAGCCACAATTGCGTGCGTATTTCTGCGAAAAGCAACAGTTGCTACCGCATGAAGTATGCTTAAAGAAAAGATGTTTTTCGCCAGATAGGGACATGCAACGTTTGTCGCAGTCGTGGCACAAGTTCAAGCGGTTTCATTGCTGCTGCTGTCTGCTGTTGCTGCTGATTGCTACTACGTTGATTTGTTGCGGTTACCAGCAGTTCTGCCTGTCGTTATGAAGCATCTCAAGTCAAAGAAGCAAGCAACTGCTACGGTTGACAAACTTCTCGCCTTCTCAGTTAAAATTGATAACTTAGAACATGCTGAATATTAGTGCGGTACATGTATGCGGGAATTCCAAAGGCCGTGGGCCACACTGTGATTTCAACTATAGAGTTCAGCAGTTTCACCAGCGATCTACGTTCGTAACATTTTGCAACTAATTGCACAGACTCGTTCCCAGGATTTTGAAGGTGGGAAACTTGAACTGGGCTCTTAAATTGGGCACGCACAGTGCTTATTCTCGAGTCTTCATGACCTAGCCGCAGTACCAACAAACTCCCCCCCTGAAGACTAAAAAAGAAGGGCAAGTTCACAAACACGCCGAGCTTTGCATGAACATCCCACCATGCCTTCTCGGACGGCATCAGGGTGGTGACCTCTGCCAGCGAAGAACACATAACACGCAAGCAACGCAGCTTCAGATTCAAATGACCAGGTCCACCATCAAACCAGCCGGCCAACGCCGGGTGTGCAGTCTGCTGTTGACTACATCAAACAGTGTGTTGCATAAGTACGCATCATGAGCTTGAGCCCTTTGAGCACAATCACCTTTGAAGCAAGATTGAAGCTTTTCCTGGGCCGATCCTCACCATAACCCGAAGTGAGGGAAGTACTTTGAACCTGCACTGAGGTCACTGAGGGCTGTTCAGGTCCCGGCCTCGCTGGCCAGCACGAACGTTCGCGGTCTCTCCTCAAAAATGCAACTTATGTAGGTTCCGACATATGCCGAGTATATGCCCGAAATAGAGTCCACAGTATGTGCCTGTTTCGGTGGGGCCGATGGTGCAAGCTCCACTGGCTCTGCAGGTGCCCTTAGGCATGCCCAAAAGTAACAGAATGCTAGAGAGGCGCAATCAGATCTCACCGATGTGTTCTGTAAACTTGCCGGCAGCGGTTTTTGTTACAGGAGAACCTTGCCGGATTGGGAGTGGGAGGGAAGTCTTAGGGCTACAGTAGGCACCGGCGTAGATTCACGCATTCAGTCTGCGTGAGCGCACGAGAGCGGCGCCACGATGTTATTGAGAATCGGCTGTCCCTTGTTGAGATGAAACAAAAACACCAGGTTTCTGAAATTCTCTTAAGCGGATAGGCCTCTAAGGCTGAATTCGTGACTTACAGTGATCCTCGAAGGAACGATGGGCTGGCGGGGGGGCATAACATGGCACAGCCATGCACAGCCCCTAAGTCCCGACCTGTTTGTTTTGCCTGACAGCCCCAACCCTGACTTTTCGACCTTCAGCTTGGGGCCCCACCTAACCCGGGGACCCTAAAGCATCCTAAAGCTCAAGCCTCTTGTCCCAGCAGGCATGACAAAAACTCTTTAGTTTCCGGGGATCTCCGTGTACACTCTAGGACGAGGTTCTTTGCGGTTCCGAGCGATCCTTCAAGGCACAATCCGCCTCATCAGGCATTTGCAGTGGCATTTGCAAATCGGCCTGGGGCTCTTCGGCCCTTGAAAGAAAACACCGCGCGCTCTGCGGCTTCTACCCAAAACGGTGGTGAGCACATCGCCTTTGGCTCCATGCCGGACATGTGGTGTCAATGGACTTGGGCACCGGCACAGGGGCTGCCTCAGCATGAAGGGCTGGCAGAGGCGCCTGACATGTCAAACACCTGTGACGTGTGGCCGATTCTTGCAGTCCCTCCTTGTCAGCCGTTCTACCTGCCTCCGCTTTTTGCCGCTCCACGCTCTGTTGCAGTGTCTCCTTCGCCTGCCTTGGGCACTGCAGCTAAAAGAGCGCTCTCTCACTTCAGACCTCCTAGTGCACCATGTCTGTCGACTCCACTGTTGAAGTTGCCTAAGGCCCTGGCAGAATCGAGTCAGCATTTGACAGAAGGCGTTTCTTGTCGGCTTGATTCTGAGCCTCCACCTCTCCAGAAGCGCACGTACTCTGAATCGAGCTGAACTACCTACTCGAACTTGCGGAAGCAGGAAAGGCAAACGAAAGGCAGGCAGCACTTGTGCAAGATTGGTCTTATGCCGTGGTCAGTCGAAACTCCGACGGAGCTTCTTGCATCACCGAAGCAACGAGGGGTCATATAAGATCATCGCTGTTCAACCCTGATTGTTTAGCGTGTCAAATCAAGTGCCGGTAGTGCTGCCCATCGTTCCCACTACCTCGCGTTCTGTGCAGCAAGACTCCTCGCAACACCCAGCCGGAAACAAAAGACAGAATGCTCATACAGCCAGCTGCGACCACCAACCTCATGGCCGCATCAATCGAAATAGTCTCGGGTCTGGGAGCAGTCTCTGAGAGCTCGGCGTCCTCATATGCCAGCGAAGTTGGCGTCTGGTGTCGTGCAGCACGAGGGGCGCGGGAGCCAGCTAGCTTGGCTCTCGGTGCAGCTTCCTGGACCGGACGTCCCTGCCTGATGTACTTGGCCACATCTTCAGCAAATAGAACCTTCGCAACAGCCCCCCTCATGACCTCGATGGCATTGAAGTGCTGCTTGCTGGCGGTGGAAACACCATCTTCGACCAAAATGACGTCATATTGCAAGCTGAACGCATGAAATGCTGTGGAGATGATGCAGTCATCCGTCCAGGCACCAACTTGGACCACAGTGTCAACGCCCAGCTTCTGCAGCTCTACATGCAGGGATCCTTTGCCCAAGGCTAGCAGGTGAGGCGATTACCAAATTTCAAGTTCAACCAAGCGGGGTAGGAACTACTGTACTTTGACTATCTCGAGGTTTCTCGATGTTTCGTGCCTTGGTTGCTGGGTGAGGCCCATTTCATGGGCCGCTCATCGAACATGTCGAGTGAATAGCTCTTGTGCATGACTCGACGCCACTCCTCCGGAGTCTGAGGCGCCACTGCGGCCAGCACATCCTGAAAATTACTGCACTAGCTGCGAAGGATCATGTAGGAGGTGGGGCACTCCAAAGATCGGGGCTGGCCACTGCCAGGATGATGTGGGGCAGGAAAACATCTGGGGAGAGGAGCGGCGTGCAAAACATGACAGCTCAAAAGCAGCTCAAACACTGAAGATGGCGGTGATGAACAGCGATGATCAGCGATGACGACAGCCGTGCGCAAACCATCGAATCAGTTCTTGTTAAAGATTACATACAGGCCTTGGCGTGCAAGCGCTACAACTGCAAACAGAATAAACCAGGTCTTGATGCTTTGAATCAAGAATCGCCACCATTCCGCTTGTGGTTGTACAGAGCATTGGAGCTTGTATTCCACCTCAGACTACACAACATCACGAAGTCCCATTGCTGTCTGGGATGCATACCACCTGGGAAACGTGTAGGGCTATACAGACCAAGGTGCCCAATGGGACCGTAGAAACGATCCATCGCATTGAAGTATCCATCATCTGGACCCCAGCGCCACCAAGTGCTCCAAAAGATCGGCAGCCCAGCCTCTGAAAATGGATGCATTCGATCTCGCAAAACGGGATTTTGCTTTGTTTCTTTACTTTGAGAAGCGCGCCTCGCGAAAGGCCTGCAGGAGCAACTTCACGGGCGGGATGATTCCATATACATAGTCCGCATACTCTACCTGCCCAGTTCTGATCACCTACTGCATCCAACCCGCAAAAACTACAGGATTTTGGCAGTCTGGAAGTGTCTGGAACGACAACGTTGCGGCGAGATTCGGCTAGACTGTTCTACGTTGCAGGCAGCATCCGGCCTGCAAGTCGTCAATGAGTAGCGCAGGGGTGCGCTTTCGATCGGTCAGGTCATAGGCGCACCAAAAGTCGGTGAGCAGCGGAAACTGCAGTGGATTTGATTGCATGACAGCAGTCATCCCTTGCACCTTAGCATCATGTTACAGTTGGCCATCGGGGCTTCCGTAAATCTTTGCGTGTGGTATGCTGGCTTGCGGATCCACTGCTTGGCCTGCTGCAGTATTTGCGTTGGCTTCCGCAGTCTTGTCGAACTTCATCTTTCCATGCTCAGCAATCGATGGCAGAGGTTGCTCGCCGGGCGAGAGCTTGCCAGGAACATCAGCTGCAAGGGAAAGGAAGCAAAGAGAAAGCAAGGAAACCATGTGCCGGCAGCTTTAGCTCGAGCGGGGTGCCTGGGTTGAAGCCAAAATGCTGCTGTGCCGTGCAGTGCTTAGGTCGCTGGGAGCTCTCCCTTGAATGCTACGTCTGCTTTGCCCGTGCGAGGCCTCCCCCGATTTTGCGACGGACTCCAAGGTCGATGCCTTGCACAACACGTACAACAAGGCACAACAGGCTTAAACATCGACAACATCACTGCGCAACACGTTGATTGACTAACCATGGAAAACATGCTGCGGTGGTTAACCGTCAATCCAAGATGTGCTGTGAAGCGCCTTCGAAGGTTTCCCAAAGTCCAATTGCGCCCATCAAATCCGGAGGTTTTAGGATTTCGGCTTCGGGTTTCAAACCTCCGCGGATTCACGTTTCGGACCGGACGCTATTTTTTAACATCTTGTTGCGCCGCTGCACTTGCATGGTTAGAAGGTTTGCTATAACGCTGCCATCCGGAATCCTTAATTGTCAATGGCTTTCAACATCGAGCTTACGACCAGACCTTCATTCCTAATTCCGCAACAAATTCTTTACTTAACAGGCCAGCTGAAGCAATAAAGCTCTTGGAACGCTCTTAGAGATTGGACTTCGGGAGGGATTGGGCGGAGTGCCGAAGTCGGATGTCGACATTCGCCAACTTGCCGCTGCATGGACATCGACCACGTCGACCGCCTTCTTCGATTCTTTTGCTTCTGCCTGCTGCGCCGCCTTCGTCGACTCTTTTGCTTGCGCCTGCTGTGCAGGTAGCTTCTCTGCCTCGCAAACCAGCACACACTTGAAGGCAGCTCAGTGGAAAGCATAAATTGGCATAAATGCTTCCTGACGCACTGCTTCAAGAAACTGCTCCGCCTTGGAAGTCTGTTTCGACGTCTTGGTCTTGGTGGCTGATTTCAGAACTTTCTCTATTCCCCCCTCCTGGCAACGACTCGGAATGAATCAGCAAACGCTTCATGCCTGGTCGGACGCCCCACTTCCCAGCCTTTTTGGAGGGTTTGTCAGGCTTGTTTATCTTGGCCTTCCGAGCACGCAATCATTGCAGCGCAAGCGTAGCCACAAACATCTGCAAATTCAGTCGTGCCGGTCCTTGGTTGAATTCGTGTGTGGCCCACCACCAGCGTCTTTCTTGACCTTTACTGCGGATGCATTGGTGCTGCTTTCCTTTCATTAACTTTCATTGCAATCGGATGACATGATGGGAAAGTTGTGAATGGTTCTTCGCGTCAAAGGAGCGCACAAGCTATTGACCTGAAACGCTGCATCCTTCTTGATCTCAAAAAAAAACCGCTGCGGCCACCGAGGCCAACATGTATTGCGGTCTTGAGGCATGCAAAAATAAGCGAATGCAGGCTGGAATGCCCTGAGCTATTTTGGAAGGTTCTGCAAAACTTTCCCTCCCGCCAAGTGCACAGTAGTTTCAATTTGTGGCGCGTATCTGTGCCCGATACTCGTAACATGCCAAACAGCGACACTTCGTCATGGGCATCCTCACCCTCACCTTTTCCATGCCCAGCAAACTCAACACAACACATCCAGATACTCGAGTCGCCTTCGTTCTTCGGATATGTCGGATGTCTCAATGTATCACATGATATCGCATGCTTGACCCGCCTCCAACCTGACCACCTTTGCAGCTTACGGATGGTAAATCCGCACGAAAGCTGCGGACACCCTCCACGTGACAGGTTCGTACTTCAAGCGGCGGCCATGAGGATTGTTCCATTTCTGTATGGCTCCAGATACTCAGGTCGTTCAACAGGTCTGCATTCATGCCATTTCATGCCTCGACACACCTCACGCAAGAGCCCTTGCCACAAACAAAATGAAATGTCCTGCAGTGTGCACACTCGTGCAAATTTTCGTGCGTATTCGTTTGCTCAACTAACGGCTGCGGCTGGACAAGCTCCAGACCTTCGCAAGGGAGGCCAATTGCTTTCCAGCTTTGCCGGCCTGATTTGCACAACGCATGTGGTTCTTCCACAAAAAAAGTCGTTGCCCTCTTCGTGCCTTTTCTTCCTTGTCCCGCAACCACTGCTTCAAAATCTCCACATCTTTTTCGATATCCTGTCAATGCAAGCGCGTGACTATGCGTTGCTACGAGCATCAGACGCAAGCACATTGACAGGAACAGAGGCACTCAAAGAAACGCGCAAACCGAACACACACACACACACATACACATACACATACACATACACATACACATACAAACACACACACACACACACACTCTCACACAAACAGACACAGACACAGACACATACAAACACACACACACACACACACTCTCACACACACAGACACAGACACAGACACAGAGACACACACACACACACACAGACACACAGACACACACACACAAACACACACACACACACACCACACAACACACCCACACACACACACACACGCAGAGACACAAACAGCACACACAAACACACGCACACACGCACAACACACACACCCAGCACACAGAACACAGACACACACAGACAGACACAGACCCACACACACAAACACACGCACAGACACACCACACACACACACACACACACACACCACACACCCACACACCCACGCACACACACACACACACAGACACACACACAGACACACGCGCGCACACACACACACACTCACACATAGACACAAACACAACGCGAACAAGCTCGCACGCACGCACGCACGCACGACACACACACACACACACTCACACACACTCACTCACAAGCGAAAATGCATGCGCACACAATCAGACCGCCTTTTTGCGGTCTGCGTTGTTTTCCTGCGTCGCGGGCCCGGCTGGTCCAAAGCTCGCCCAAGAAACCGAAACACCCAGCTCCTGTGTCAGCTGTTGCTGTTTGTCGACCTCAATATGGATGCCGGCAACAACAACAATAACAATTGCAAATGCTGGAACGTGTTGATCTTGAGTCCGGCGCAAGCATTTCTCGCAAATTTTCAATTTCATCCACCTAACGGAACTTTGCGTTTGCACGTGCGTGCTTCACACGGTACGCTGCATCATCGCACACTGCACCACCAAAGTAACTTTGCCAAACACATCTGTTAACAAAAAACCCACATGTAAGTAAAATTCCCCAAACAACATATCTGGCCTGTGTTTTGGCGGCCGTTTGCTGAGCATCGTTACGCCTGCACTGCGGTTTTGCGTCGTCGAAACGATCTGACATGTTTCTTCAAATAAACGAGGCCTTGAGGCGTTTGCAGCCTTCGCAGTTTTTGCCTGTGTGTCCGCCCATCTACGGCATTCCAAGAAGCAATGCTTGTCGTGCCTCACCATGCCTCACCTCAGCTTCTGGTACGAGAGTGCCTGGCCAGCACATGACCCGACACGTAACACGGTAATTATAACATTGCCAGGCTATGCCGCGTTCACAGCTCACCCGTGCAGAGCTCCTCGTTGCTTGTTGATTGCATGTCTCAGTTTGCGCCTCGCATTGGCAACACACGAGCATCATAAACCCTGGATGCGCACCCACCTCAAGTGTGATGTGTTGCTTGAAGACGTCTGGTTAGAGCAACTGGATGACGACGCAGACCTTCGGCGCCAGCATGCCAACCAGCACACTCTCCACCGGCATCATTCCGGCGTCAATGATTCACTTATATTCACTTTATCGCCTTGTGTGAGGCATGGCTACAACTGCTGTGGGCGCTTTGAAGACCACGGCATGGCAACAATCGCTACCGTCAGGGAAAAAAACTTCTCACGCACTACTCAAACACTCACTCCATGCTTGTGGAGCTACCACCGGCTTTCCAGCACGGCTTGGAACCTCCGGCACAGTCGTCGTGGATTCAACCATGCGTGCAATGATGGCAAAAGGTGGCAACAAACAGCACACGTGCATTGCAAGGTACGCTGTCAGCGCTGGCCACCTGGCTGGCGTCCTCCCCTTTGCTTCCATGCTTTACGGCAGCTTTACGGCTACCCCAGTACATACGACGAACGGGGGATAGTGTGCATGAGGTCCGGCAAAGCGAAGGAGGGGAGCAGGGTAATCCCTTTATGCCTTGCTTGTTTGCCCTGGGGAAACGCAAGGCGCTGCAGCAAGCGCGCGGCCAGCTCTACCCTTCCGATGCGCTGTATGCTTAATTCTTTGACGACATTTACGTCACAGGGGACCTTGACAAGGGACCGGGGACGAACCGCGGACCATTTTTTTTTCTCCCTCGCACCCTTTTACGAGTATCCGAACGCGGTCCCAGTGCGACAGACCACCGAGCCCCACCGAACCCGCAGCCGTCCTAACCACCAAACCGAGCTCACGCCAGGCGAGAGGCGAGCGGCGGCGATGCAGCAGAGTCGAGGACGTCGCTCAGGAGAGGCGTCTCTTCGTCAAGATTAGCGGTGCTGGAGATGGGCAGGGACAGCAGGCTGGCAGCGAACGAACGGGCAGCCGCGACGGACAAGAACCCAGACCAGCACTTTGCACTTTGCACTTTGCCCGTTCGAGTCACGAAGACTACGGTCCTTACAGGACAAGGGACAACGGTGGGTGTCACGAGCTAATTAATTTGCGAGGCCGTGTCAAACTGTACATGTCTTGTTGACGGCCATCTTGGCAGATGAGCTACATCAGACCACGAACTACATCCAGGGAACTGCGACACAACAAACTTGTTCAACTCATCATCCCATCGCTTGGGGGGGCGACCAGGTCGTCGTCTCGGCACACTATTGAAATTGTGCTGGGATGAAGGACTCCAGGTTGCAGCGCACAGTGGCCAAGCATTTTTCGCTGTCAGGTTCATTACGAACCTGTGCTGATTAGCACGATGAACACTGGACCACGAAGGCACAGGATGTTGCCTGAGAGCAGACGATACCCGGGCATTCATGCGTCGCATCGTCTCTTCCCAAGTTGCATCTGCGTCACGACTCCAGCCAACAATGCTGCGAAACACCAGCGTCCGACAAAAACGGCAACACATGCAGCGCGTTGCGCCGCGCGCCCGCGCGAGCAACCAGATGAAGGTGGCTGCTTCGGCACTCCAGTTACCACCGACCATCACCGACCTCAAGGCCAAGAACAACCAAACGGCACCAATGGGCAGCAGGTAGGTGCGCTCTTTGGCCCGGCGTGCCTCAGCCAGGGCTACGCCGGCTGTGCTGCCACGTCGGCGACGGGGCACCCCGGCGGAAGTGAGTGGCGAGACCGAAGTTGTGTCAACGGCGTCTGCGAGCCGCCCCACAATTTTAACCCCATTGGCAATAGCTTCAATGCGTCGCTCATCATCAATGTTGCCTGTGCCAGCGAGGGGGAGCGACAGCAGGCTTGCCGCGAAGGCCCGTGCAGCGGCGAAAGCGGGACGGCTGGACCGTGGCACACGGCAACGTGCCAGAAGACGCACGATGCAGGCAGCTTCTAGGCTCCATCTCCACCAGCCTAATTTCGATGACCGCCCGACGGCGGGAGGCGCGCGTGAACTCGGCGACGGCGACTTGAGCGCCGCCCCAAATGGGAAGGCTATTTGCGATGACCTCATTTCTTTTTTCACGCACCTTTTTGCAACAGTGACCGCGGTCCCAGTGCCGGCAGCAGGCTCGCGAACGGCGAAGGCTGTTCCGGACCTCAGCGAGGATCTTGTGCAGGTCGGGCGCAGATCCTGCATCGCACGTCGCCTCCATGTGGTAGCTCAAGGAGGGACGCTGCGTATGTATGCGCGCATGGCCGCGACTGCGAGGAGGCCGGACCTCGCGGCGGCCCGGAGTGTGGCCCTAGCCCACGAGGCGTGCACAAGGACCGCTTCGCATGGGACGTTGGAGAGGAAAAAAACAAGTGGGGGTGGGAGATTCGCAGCGCAATGGCGCGCAAGGTGGCGGAGGAATGAGGTGGCTTCGGCACCAAAGGGCCCTCCTACCTCGACCCCAACAAAAACAAGCTGTGCGCGCCGCGTGCTCGCAATCTCGGGGTACGGTTGGCGTTTTTTTTTTTTTTCTTTTCTCCCACGCCTTTTTACGAAGGGTCGCCGCGGTCCCAGTGCAAGAAGCCTACCTCTAACATCCTACCAACTACGGGCCGGCTCGAGGCGCCGGGAGGCGGCTTGCGAGCAGTGCGGGGCCAGGCGCCTCTCCCGCATCGCAGAGGTCACCCCCAGGCGGCAGCTCCAGGAGGGAGGCCGCATAGGCGCGCATGGCGGCGACCGCGAGGAAGCCGGACCAGCGCTGGACCCAGCCGGCACTGGCAGCGGCCCGGAGCGGCGGCGGCAGGCTGGCAGCGCGGTGCCACGCGAGGTGGCGGAGATTGGCGGAGGAAGGAGGCGGCTTCAGCACCGAACCGCCCGCCAACCTCGACCCCGACAACGACGAAACGCGCCCGTCGCGCGCTCGCAAGCTCGGGGTATGTTTGGCGCCGCTTGCGACGAGCGGCGGCCTGGACTGCCCGGGTAACCGGACTGACGATGGTTGCATCAATCGCGAGCTGCGCCCCGTGCCAAAGGGGCAGGCCGTTCGCGACGACCTCAATGCAACGCGCGTCGCTGACAGGAACATCGATGTTCATGTCAGCGAGCCTGACGTTGCGTGCAACGCGCGCGCTCAAGTGGGAGGGCTCTGGACGCCAACACACCGGACGTCGTGCGGAGGGTGAGGTGCTGCAGGCGCGGCCTCAGCACTCCAATCGGGCGCCGGGAAGCCAGCCTCACGCACTCGTGTTGCGGCTGTGCATGCGGCGGTAAGGGCTGGTGGCATCCCGGCATGCGGCTCACGGAGGCAAGATTGCAGCCCCGAAGTTGAAGGTGGCAGATCGCAGACATTCGCAGACCCAGGCCCCCTAACCCAAGCGGTAGCTGCGCTGAGGCAAGGGCATCAGCCGGCAGCTCGGGCGCTTCCTCCCCATAAAGCACGGTGCGGAAACACGAGGCTATGGCGCGATCATGTTCACGGGAGTAAGCGGCGGTGCAGTGCGGAGGAAGCATACGGAGGAAGTAGTTGGCGCGGGTTGACGCGCAGAAAAGCAGCAGCAACCAGGCCGACTGCAAGTCGCCGAGTGTGGGGATTCGCTCGAGGAGGGCATCCTGGTTGCGGCGCCGGTCCCGCAAGTGCCGTTGCACAAATGCCTCAGTGCCGAGCGGCGCACCGAGCACGACGAGCCCTTGCTGCTCGGGGGGCAAGGTCCAAGCCCCGACCCAAACGCCCGTGGCAGAGCTGGGGTCTGGTTGGAGTGCAACGAGGTTCGGGGGTTCCTCCCCTGCTGCGTTCCAACCACGGGTCTTGCCCTGGTTGAGCTGGAGCCGGGCATGATCCCAGAGGGCAGCGGCAAGGACACCATAAACAGTGGCCACGCGCTTTGGGGAGCAGACGATGTAGATGTCGTCTAAGAATGCAAACAACCCTTCGCCTGGCTGCAGCGCAACTGCAACGGCTTCAAGGGCGCGGTGTTGGGCCACCGCATAGAGCGCAGGCATGAGGGGGTCACCCTGTTCTCCGCCCTCGGCTTGCAGGACCTCATGCTCGGCGCCGGCGTCGTCGGTCCACACGTAGCTGCTCTCGCTGCAGTAGAATTGGCGGGCGAACGGCAGCAACGGGGCAAGCTGAGGTCGCGAGCGCAGCCCTTCGAGCATGGCCTGACGGGATACATGATCGAATGCCCCAACCGCATCGACTGTGAGGACGGTGGCGTCGCTTTCGGCGAGCGGCGGCCTGCACTGCTGCGCCGGGATGCGCCGGGGCGAGCGTCGGCGCCCGGCTGGCCAGCCCGTGTAACCGGGCTGACGATAGTGGTGTCGATAGCGAGTTGTGCCCCGTGCCAGAGGGGGAAGCCGTTCGCCACGATTTCAATGCAACGTGCGTCGCTGACAGGAACATCGATGTTCATGTCGGCGACCTTGACGTTGCTTCCCGGCATACCTGGGCAACTGCATGCTCGGGTGGGAGGGCTTTGGACGCCGAAGCCCCAGACGTGCACAAGCTGAGCGGTGGTCGCCCGAGGTGTCCTCTGCAACGGCAAGTGTGGGGCGCCGTCGCAAGAGGAGGTGAGCGGGCGGCAGGGCAACAGCTGCGGACGTAGGGAAAACTGTGAGCGCACGGCCCAAATAGGGGCCAGCTTGCGATAGCAGCAGTGCTCGGGACGCAGGGTCGAGGTGAGAAAGGTGCGTCTCGAGGGCGCGCTCGTGCGACGGCCGCCCGCTGCCAGCCGCACAGGCAGCCGTCCCCCTGCGCCGGGCGCGGCGCGGTCGGTGTGGCCCCGGCGCCCCGGGCTTGGAAACCAGCCTCGCGGACATGCGCTGCAGCCGCGCAGGCGGCAGCGAGGGCCGGCGGCATGCCTGCGTGTGGCGCATTGAGGCAAGGCTAGTAGCTGCGGCGTGTCGGCGGGGAAACGCTGGAGTAACACAGGGAAGGCATCCTGCCAGAAGGCCCAGTAAGCGGCGTTCGCGCCGGAAGCTGCAGATCGCAGGCCCAACCCCCCCAAAGCGCGCTGTGGCGAGGGCATCCGCCGACAGCACGGGCGCTTCCTCCCCAAGAGCAGAGTGCCGAGACACGAGGCAATTGCGTGATCATGCTCACTGGAATAGTCGGCGGTGCAATGCGGCGGCAGCATGCGGAGGAAGTAATTGGCGCGGGCCGACGCGCAGAAAAGGAGCAGTAGCCACGCCGATTGCCAGTCGCCGAGGGCGGGGATGCGCTGCAGGAGGACATCGTGGCTGCGGCGCAGTGGCTGCGGCGCAGTTGGCGGCACGCCAAGCACTACGAGCCTTTGCGTTCTCGGGGCAGGGTCCATGCTCCAACCCAGATGTCTGCAGCAGAGCTCGGGTCTGGTTGGAGAGCTCGAGGTTCGGCGTCTCCTCCCCTTCCCCTTTCCAAACACGGGTCTTGCCTTGGTAGAGTTGGACCCGCGCGCGGTCCACGAGCGACGATATAAGTATCGTCGAGGAAGGCAAAACACCCTCGCCTGGCTGCAGCGCTAACGCGACATCGTGGAGGGCGGGGTGCGGAGCTACTGCGTAGAGCGCAGCCATCAGGGGGTCACCTTGCTCTCCGCCCTCCGATTGCAAGACCTCGTGCTCGGTCCCCGCGTCGTCCGTCCAGATGTAATTAACTGCTCTCGCTGCCGGAACTGGCGAGCAAATGGCAGGAGAGCAGCAAGCTGAGGCCGCGATCGCAACCCCTCGAGCATGGCCTGTCGGGAAACATGGTCGAACGCACCGACAGCGTCAACCGACAGGACAGTGGTGCGGGGGTTGCACTCCGTAGCGACCTGGGGGAGCTTGTAAAGTGCCTCGGTGCCACTTGGGGCAACTCCAAAGCACATGTCGCAGGTCCGCGGATTGATGACCGCAGAAGGAGCAAGGGACAGCATCAGCATGCTCTCCCCGCTTCATTTTCTCAAAACACTGCGGAGAAATGAGGGCCCCAGTCATAACAGCAACGCCATGAAGTCCTGCAGTTTTCGCAACTTCACGAGCACGTCTTACTCTGGCAGAGTCATAAGGAAAGTTAGCCAAAAGGGGAGTTTCCCTTCTACGTGAGGTGAGGAACCTGTTCCACTGCATTCTTCTCCAGCTCTCCCTGACAGCATGAGACTGCTGGTCGAAACTGGCCTGAAAATCAGCAGCTCTAGGATCCAAACACACCTTGACACGCTCGCTTGCGTGCTCCCAGGTCCAATCATTAGAAATTCTCCAGTTCAGACCAGAGAGAAATTTTCTTAGTCGCTTTGCCGGTCCTGCAGTGCAGTTCCAGTCAAGCAAAGCCTCGCCTGACAACTTTACTGCACGATGTGCTGCCGACAGAGCCTGCATTCCTGCTGTGAAACGCACTCTCGCGCATGTCCTACAACCAGCTTGGCCAGGGGGACCGAGGCGTTGAGGTGATTGTAGCCCGCCCGTTTGAGACGCACCTCAAGTTTGGAGACCACACTTAAAGCAAGCCCCCGGCTGAGCCACCCGTAAGCAGCTTTAGACGTGGCAGACATAGCAGAAGTGAATGCCCTCTTAGCGGCGCAGACAGGCGCAGCATGGATTTTATCAGCGGCCTTCATAGCTTTGTTGATGCGTTCCAACTCTTTTTCATCAGCCTTGATGCCCAAACTCGCACCGAGGGCGCGCAAGTGCTTCACGAGCTTGTCATGAGGAAAGTGCACCAACAGTTGGCGGCGGCCCTTGGCCGATTTGTGGGTAATCTCGCGGCCTAGGTGAACGTAGGAGCCCCCCGACTTGGACACCCTCCTGTGGACGATCTCGATCTCACTCGTGGTTGGCAGCGCTCCGCGTCGCAGGCTGTCGATGGCTTCCAACGCCGGGGGGCGAAGCGCGAGCTCGGCCTCGCGAGCCGGTCCCCCAAGGGAGGCGCGTCGCCCTCGCCCTGCTCCGCGCTTACAAGGGGGAGCTCAAGGAGTGACGAGGCGCACGCGCGCTGCGCCGCCACCGCCAACAGACCCGTCCATCTGTGGACGCTGGCTTGGAGAGCAGGCAGAGGAATGTGACCGTCTCTGCCGTGGGCCTCCCGCCCACCTCCAGCCCAAGGAAAGTGCAACTGTGCAACATGTGTGGACATGCTCATTGAATGGCATCCCGTGGCACATGCCAGCGTGCGCTTGCCCCTGGCGAAAGTTAGCGAGGCAACATCAACGTGTGTGTGTGTGTGTGTGTGTGTGGAAGCCCTGATTCTAAGCTACAGCTAATTAAGGGTTTTTGGAGGACTTGACTGCCGTTGTGCGCTTGAGCTCATTTCATGCAGGGGGCCAGGAACCAATATCATCTGTCCTGGCCAACGAAGACCAGGTGATATTGGGGTGCAAACGCACCTGCAGATTAACAGAGTTGCACCTGGATCTAAGTTGGGTAGCTGGTGGACTCACTTTCCTTTCCTTGCAAACGAGGTTTTCATGCTGGAAGCCATTCATGTGCATCTATGTGAGCGTTTCGCATTCCTCGCAGGCTTACATTCGCTCATGGCCTGTTCAGGTTCCTAAGGCCACCGAAACCTCGACTCCCCCAATACCATGTTCGTCACAAGAAATGGTTATTGGGAGACCACAAATACTCTGTGTGTGTGGGTGTGTCTGGCAATGGCGGCAGGAGCGCAGGGCCTCACAGGGCCTTCGGCAGCAGGATGTCACCGAGGCCGGGGGTTGCCCATCAACATGCGTTGTCGTCACCATGGAAACACCAGCGTGCGGTCTACACGACATACGCTGCGATGCTGGCATTGCAGGCTGCAGACTGCACGCCAGCGCGGGCGAGCTGGTGGATGAACTGAATGGCCTCATTCCCAAGCCCGACGGCAAGCACGACCAAGGCGGCACCGCAGTGACGCCTTGGGCGGCCAACTGAGTCGAGAGCGCTGACGAGGGTCGTGTCGACCGCCAGCTGCTCGTGGGATGGCTGTGTTTTCGATTTTCTCGAGTTGAGCTCCCAGGTTTCGTTACACGTGCCGTGGCGCTGCACATGCTGGCGGCGGCAGTGGGTGTCACTTTCAGGACGCGGGCAGTTGTCGCACGAAAAAGGCGCTGTCATTCGGACAAACATCAATTTCGTAGTTGACAAACCCCTTGCAGCGCCACTGCCTGAACGGAGAAAATCATCATTGCGAGCTGTGGAAAATGAAACGTGTGTTTGGTCCATGATTTGAAACTTGGATGAGTTGTGCTGTTGCAGGTTGGGCACCGACGGCGTGCAACACATTGAGTTGCTGGTGCTGTTCGTATGCATGCTGTCGTAAAATCATTCGGCAGTATTCCGCACAAATATGCGAAAAAGGCTGTGCTCGCATCGTATCCAACAGTTATCGCTTCACCTCCTGCTGGATGCAAACAAGGGCTTCTGGCGTCGGTCGGGTGATCTGGGCGAGCTCCAGCACAACGAACTGGGCAACCGTGTTCGCATTTTTGTTGTTTTTTGGATACGAGTATGTGATGAATTTATTGTATAAGCCCTCAAACATCCTCAAACCAACGATGCTCTGCAGGAACCCCAACAATGCCCAACAAGCTTGCGTCGTGGATGGTCGTGGGTGTGATTATGCCGTCGCCGACCAGCGTATCCTGCGTGGGCAACATTACCTGGCCCTGCAGGCGTGGCGGGCAGTCGCACAAGGCGCTCTAGCTCGATCATCGCTGCAGCGCAGAGCTCGAGGCTTCGATGGCACACGATGGGACTCATGAACCTCCTTACGGTCGGACGTGGCGTGCACCCACAGCGTCGGCTGCTGCACGGGTGCAAGCGCGTGTGCATTCGCCCCGGCAGCATGAACCCACGCGTGGCTTGCCAACTGGGCTGCGCCTGTGCAATCCTTTCATGTCGGACTCTGCACAGCGAGGAGAGCCGCTGCTCTCGTCACTGACCAGCTGAGGCATCAGGCCGTTGCTTTCCTGTCTGTGCGGATTGCAGCCACTGTCATGCGAGGGCAACTCAAATTCCGCTGTTCATCTCGTCTCTAACACTGTCGGTTCGGTTCGAAGCGCACTCGCCGACACACCATTAAAGGTGTGAATGCCCCGTGTCCCATACATCCAGGCAAGGACCTTTAGATCAATGCGAACATGCGGATATATTGGTGAGGGCACAGTAGGTGGTCGGTCATCCCTGTTCCGGCATCTGGCGCTTGGAGGCGTTCGGGAGGGTTGGGGGCATCGCTTGTTTCGCTTTACTCGAATGCCAAGAGCCCCAGAGATCCCAGTGAGACATCGCGGCGATACTCAATCTGCTGAGGTCTTTGCTGCGGCCTGGGGGGCTTCCTAAAACTCCTCTGAAACTTAACCTAACTACAGCAAACATCAAGAAGAACTTCAAAAAACTCTCCAAACTTGTGGCTCACAACATAACAAGTAACTTACAGCTGGAACGACGATAAACCAACTTACAACAAAACTTGCTCACACATCACGCTATCCTGCATCTGCCCATCTTGTAGATGGTATCTGCAAAACGCACTTGGGCGGTTGTGAGAGTTTGTGTTTGTATATTCTACTGCGATGTACTTCTTCTCTTGGTCTACATACATTTCTTCTGTTTAATACATTTGCTCGTCATCTACTTATTCTTGATTGGCTTACTCAGTTGTTGATGTGCTTGATAGGTTGTCTTTCGGGAGCATGATTGGCCGGAATCCGAGTACCATTCAGTGGCATTGCAGGTGTCGCTGACAGCTTCGAGAAGTTGAAAGGATTGTTTAGGCTTCATTATTCAGCGAGCTCAGGGGCATCATGGCTGATGAAGGTGCAGACAGCCACGCTTCACCAAGAGCGAAAGAAAATGCGGGGATGAAACTAGGGAAATGTCCGAAGGTCGGGATCGACACTGGTATGGGTTAACAGTTCCGCGGCTGATGGCCAGCCATTTGCGTGCTTCAAGAATCTCTTTTTTTACCATCACGCACAAGGCATGAAGACGCTTCGACCGGCCCATTGTCAGAACACTCTGACATCACAGCTGGTGTGCAAACATTAAACAATATAGTCAAAACATTCTCGTACATACGTAGATCAATGTCGATCACGTGCGCCAGGGGCAAGCCAGACTGCTTGGCAGTCTCAAATATCACCTCTGGCCGCACTCATTGCAGGCGTTTGCGTTTCATTGGCAGGCGTCGCTGCAGCTGCAATGATCTCATTGCATCGTCGCTCCGGCGAAGCTACACCAACCCTTCGCGAGAACTAGTTGCGTCACAATGCACCACTTCGTTCTGCGAGGAGCCATGAGGAAGGTCAAAAGGGGTTGACCATCCGAGCCAACCTTAGGAATGAAGGTTTGTCATTGATTGATGTCTGGCTTCAAGCAGCAATCAGTGATCATCACGGATTAATACCCTGACCAAGCAGCCGAATCACAGGCAACGGCATCATTCGATGCCCTACCGAACAGTCTTTGTCATGCACCACATCCTGACCGGTTCGGTGGTGTGTTGAATTGTTTCTTTGGGTTCCAAAGTTTCTTCGCATAGCTTCCGGCAAAGCTGTTCCTCTCTCTGCTGCCCAGATGTAGCAAGCATGCCAAGCCTTGTCCGCCGCAGAATCGCAGATGAGCGCAACCGCTCGTCTGGGGTCATGGCTTTTCACCAAGAAGGCCAACTCCTGACTTTTCAGGGTCTCTCGAACTCAAGTTTGCTTCTGCCTCGACCCAATGGAAGGTGCTCCTCAATGAGTGGATCATTGCCAGCGATGGGGTCTTCAAGGATGGGATCGGTGTGGCTCTTGCCTGGGCAAGGCTCAGCAAAAAAACGAGTGCGAGAACTGCTTGACTGCTTGACTCTGCGTACCGTTTCGTCTCAACACAGCCTTTGAGATTCTTTGGGCCTTCGGGGCCTGGGTAGAGCTTCACGTCAGCGTCCGCTCCAGCTGCCTGAAGGGCCGTGGTGAAGTCGATGGCACTTCGAGATGGAACGCTGGTGTCCGCAGTGCCATGGACAAGCAGCCTCTGCGGGACAGGCAACTTCGCAACACGGGTGCCCGTAATCGCGTTTCAGGAATTCATTCCTGACTGAGCAGTTGCAGCATTTGGACTGACAAAGCAAAGCTGCCTGCTCTCCAAGACCGGAGCGCTACAGTCGGCAAACCATGCTATATGCAGTTGTACGCATACTAATGCCAGCAAACGGCACAGGAGGCAGCATACGTGCCCGATCAGCTGTGACCAATCGCGTTGGGGAAAAATCTTCCAGCCGCCCCTGCTTCATTCACTTCCGTGTACTTCGAGAGCAGAGACTGTCCGAGACTGTGCTACTTTTTTCATCCGAGCCTCGAAGATGGATGACAAGAGACGGCGATCCAATCCCCGACTGTGAAAGTGATCGCTCAAATCCACGAGGTCGAAGGGCCCAGAGATCCCAACAAAGGCTGCTATGTCCTGGAACGGAAGAACGAGACGGGAACTCCTTGCTTTGCTTGGTTTGACTTCCCAGCCGGTCACCTTCCCCCCCCCTCCCGCCCCACCAAAAAAACAAAGGCCACACAGGGGAATGGCCATTCATGTGGGACCATCAGGAGCACAGCAAACTAAAGCACAATTACAGGATGTTTTCAACCTATTTTGATGCATCTTGTCTAGTCGATATTACAGCAACAGCCCCAGAGATCGAGGGGTGGGGAAAACATGAAAGAACACAAACCAAATCAAACAAAAAGATTGCCTGATGATGTCTGATTGTGTCAATATTCGTCAGCTCTTGCCTTCGGCTGCCAGCGGATGCTGGGTGAGCTGGCCAATGCTTTGGCCTGAGGGAAAGACCGGAGCAGCGCCCCCACGCCTCCTCCACTTCTAACTTCTTCTACTTCTTCATCTGACCTTCTCCCTCTGTTGGGTCATGATTTGATCTCCGTGTGGCACCTCGCTTGCCCTCTTCAGTAGAGCCATTGAAAGCAAGTGGGCGCCAGCCGATTGTCCCACGAGGAAGAGCCTTCAGCCCAGATGCAGATTGAGTACAGCATAGTAAAGTACAACTTCAAACCTCTGGGAACTCTTCGAACCTTTGAGATCTTAGACATTTTGATGGAGCTGTTCGTGCCTGGACGGATCTCCACCATATTCCTCACAGTGGTCCAGCGACCACTGCACAGCTAGCAATGTATCCTGGCCCATTGCATCCCGTTGCCCAGTGGCTTGCCATGTGCTTGCAACATGCAAAATGAAACTTGCTCTAGCCCATCCTCCACCATCTCCTCACCAGTGGCCTGCGGGAAGTTCCTGTAGTCGGGAACCTTATGTCGGGTTGCGACAGCTGCCCAGACCCAGCTGAGGTCCCCACTAATTAACTATCTGCACGCCAGCCGAGCAACCAGAAGGAGAATGCCAAGACGCTGAAGGACCATACCCATAAGCATTCCCCACCTCAACTTCTGGGCCCATTCGCGCAGCTTACCCAGGCCCGCACAACATCTGCACAGTACGTCGCTGAAGGCTTCCAAGACACATCTTGTAGCCAATGATCCACACTCCGCCCGTAAAAAACACAACCTCGTGCCGACAGTAAACCCGACACGTACAGGCTTGCTGAAGGTGAAGAAAACGATGCTCCATTGCAATATGCTGTTCTTGTTATCTGACACTGGGGGCCAGAGCCACAGGTTGTGACCCAGCGTCACGAAACTCCTGCCTGCACAGTGCAGGCACAAGAGTGCAATCCTTGCATGAGCAGCCGCTTGTGAATCTGCGAATGCCTTCATGCATCTACATGGAACCTTTTTGGGCAGGGGCATGGACGCTTGCGACAGCGCGTCTTGTTCATGCAGCTTGACATAGACATAGCCCTCGATACTAAGTACTTCAGCCTGGTAGAACCGCGCGGGAAGACGCACACTCGCTCTCTTGCATTATGCTTGCTCATTTGTGCGTATCGTTCGTTCTTTTCGCCTTCTGAAGACCACAACATTTGCTACAGAGCTTTCTGTTGCTGACGATGAACAACTCCCACAGCAAGTTGGTCGTTCAAGCATGCCTTGGCACTGAACCCTTGGAACTAGAGCATGTTGCTCATGCAATTCCACTCTCGGCAACCAGTAAGAAACTGTCAACATCTCTCGGCCCCTCTCGGCAGCCTGAGCATGTAGACATCCTCAGATTTCACAGGGCCGTGTGATAACAGAAACTTCTGCAGCATGGCAACAGCAATTCACTGGGTGGAAAAGTCGGTGCCCGTCAGGGTAGCTTGCAACTGTTGCACGTACTGAGAATTGTTCGATGACGTATGCCCTCTTCGCCGATGCCCTGCAGATCCAAGTGGCCATTAAATTTCGTCGTTTCGCTCCATAACGTACAAAATTGGACACGCTTGGATGCAGCCAGCCTAGGACATCCAATACACGACACAGCATAACACAGCGCATATGGGCTGAGCAATACGCATGTCGGAGCAGCAGCAGCCCTAGTGGCCAGCTTCTTGCATCATGAATCTCTTGAGCACGTGCAAGAAACCTTATGACATCAATTATCAATTGACAGAACTGCCAATGGCGCAATTTATAACTTGAGTTGTCTACAGACTGTGTATCAATGTTGCATTCATGGGCAGCGTGCCCCAGCCCTTGCGCCAAGGAACAGTAGGCTGTCGCCCTGACGAACACTGGCAACAGCAGGAAGATGTAGAGCAGAAGCCGCACCAGCAGATAGAAGCACCTCCACAATGCAAACATGGGCGGACATGGGCGAGCTTTTGCTGAGTGCAATCCCGAGCCCAATATTGCAGATTGTGTCCTTCGTAAGCCTTAGAGATGCGCGGCTGAGCGTGGCGGGGCCTTGCCGAAACTCGCAGCGCCCACAGAAGCTTGCCTGCCATTCGAAGGACGAAGGCTGACCTTAAGAGGTATTGGCAACAGAATGAACATGAATGGAAGGCAAACTATGGATCTCCATGGTACACTACTCACTTTGCCTGCCTTTCTTCACACGCCTGCGCTGCTAAATGAATCCATCTGCCCACCGTCGTGCAAAAAGTGAGGCAGGACTGTCGTCACTTCTGGCGCAACTCGCCCCTCAACTGATCTAGCTCGGCGTCTTTAGCTGCGAGCTCGTCCTTGAGTTGTTTCACTTGCATGGCTAAGTCACGAAACTGCTGCGCGAACTCGCTAACCTGGCCAGCCAGGGCATCCAAAGAGCCCGAGTCAACTTCACGCTTTCTCTTCGGCCGCAACTGTTCCAGATCTGTCAGGACCATGTTAAAAACGTGAACATTCTTGCCTTTGATGCCAGTAAGCCACTCCAGGAATTCGCTTGACGACGTCTTGCCATCATTGTCAGCATCCAAGACTTCTGCTAAGTTCTGTCCATCCACGCGGCCTCCGGACAGCTGGCACAACTCAGCAGTGACCAATGTTCCGTTCTCGTCGGCATCCAGAGTGGAGAAGATCTTGGCAATTCTCGCGGCCTCTGATGCAGTGAGGGCAGAGCTGCTGCCGGAAGCTTCCACTCCCTCCTCCTCGCTGTCGCTTCCAACAACAACAGCCTCGTATTCTGCCCATTCATGCCCGACATCACTCTCACTTGTGCTGGCGCTGCTGATTTCGACTGCGTCATTCCAGGCTGCATCGCCCAGCAAGATCCGATCCCGTTGCTTTGCCTGCAATTCGTGGTTTCGCTGCAAGCGCCTCTCAGCTTCTTGTTCGAAGCCCCATGTCAGCATTGAAGCGGGGATGGCGAACTGCGCTGTGGCCAACACAGCCGTGGCCACCACAATGGCCTTGGTGTACCAAGGAAGCTGGCCGCTGGGCTGACCCTGGCCAGTCAGCATCATAACTGACAAGTACATGGTGGCAGGTATCGACTCGAAGTCATCTTCAACACCTGGGGTGTCTGGTGGCGGTGCCATGTAGTAGAGAACTGTGGATGTCAGTAGAATGAGGATGGCATCGATCATGAAGGCCACACACAGTATTTCACTATTGAAGTACAGCACGCGGGCAATGACATCAACCGAACTCATCACCGAATTCGACTTAAACAATCGGAAAAGACGAATCACTCGTACACATTGAAGGTTTGGCAAATCATATGGCACAACTTGCTCTATAAACCAAGGCATGAACGAAACAAGGTCAACAATGGAACTAAAGCTTTTCAAGAATGACAGCCTTGCTCCGCACTTGGAGAGGTGGTAATACCTCTTGTTCTCATGAATCGTTGTGAGACGGATGAGGTACTCACCCAAGAACAGCCAAGAGGACACAGCCTCAATACCGCTGAACAGAGTAGAATACTTTCTGTCAGTCTCCTTGTCTGTCTGTATGATGAAACAAACCACATTTGCCAAAATGAAGGTGGCAATCAGGTGCCGGAAGGCAACAACCTCCGTTCGGTGGCTGTGGGAGCTCACGAGAGAGTACCAGAAGCTGTGTCCTTGGCCACCTCGCTCTTCACGGCGCCGTTCGCGTTCCTTCTTTGCAGCAAGTACACGTCTCAGGCGAAGAATGTCCTCGGGGATATCTCAAGGACATTAGGGAGTGACAAACCAAGTACACATGCAACTCAAACAAGATCCTGCCTCCTTGCCGGTAGACTGCGAGACTCCAGCATACGTGGCACCATGCTTCATGATCTTCTTGAAGTGCTTGGCTTCTCCTGCTGGACCAGTCTCCGGATCTGCGAGGGCCTGGTACTCGCCGACAAACTCATCTTTATCAGCCATGGGCGCGGGTTTAGCCACTCCCAGAAAGGGACTTACACGAGAGCTTGTGCCATCGCAGCTTCGTGCATAATCGTGTCATGGTCAAGTTTCTACCGATTGTGACGCGCATGGAGCCATGGGTCGACTGAGGCCAGTGCCCTTCCAGCGCTTCTCGGAGAGCATCCTGGAAAGTCAAAGTGCCAGGCTTCGGTGGCTCCTGCTAAGACTTTATCAGACTTTCAGAAAAAGGTAAAGTTCAAGAAGTCGCAGTCAGTTTTTGTCGTCTTCAATACAAACCATGGACGGCTCCTTGGACTTCTCCCGCCCGGAGGCTCCTGGCACTTGGCTTCTTGGGTTTAAATCTGCCAGCGGCGACTGCTACAGGCACACCCATGCTACACATGCTCTGCATACCTTTAAATACACTACACTACATGAAGGCTCTGGAGAAGGCCTACTGCAAGCCGTCCTCTCCGCAGTACATGGCGTGGCGTTGCAGTGTGGTGTCCCATTTACAGTGCTGCGGCCATGCTGAAGGTCTTCCTCCTCTTCCCCCCTTCCTCAGACTCATATGCAGCTCATAATGTTGGATATCTGCCTGCAGTGTGGAACTGGCGTTGAAGATGCAGAACTACCCAGATGCATGTGATCATCTTGTCTTGAACAGCAGGACACGCACACGCACAGAGCAGTGTTGCAAGGAACTCGAGGAACGCAGCGAGTATTGAGAGACTGGGCCAGGTCAAGATTGCTCATGACATCCATGATTTTTTGCGTGCAAACTGCCCAGGCGATTCACTTGTCTCCCGACTCGATGATTGGATCAGCCTGCCGGAGCACGGGGATCTGACCCAGCGCGCTTTGCTGCAGACAAACCTGTTGGCGACTGTTGGCGTAGATCCCTCCTCTAGCCTTCTCTCGTGCAGCTATCATTGGAGGTCACAGCTGTCTCACGGACGCCTTTTCTTGGACCCTGAGCGGAATCCCTTGTTGGGATGTTCAGCATGTGAAACCGAACCAAAGGCCTGGTGAATGTTGACAAGTTCAACCATTTCTTGGTGAGCTCCTGCATGGCAGGACCTCGTGCATGTATATCAGAATGGCAGCGACCATGCAAACGACCTTGGAAACATGCATCTGCAGCACGACCATCACAACATGTAGGCTCACCATGGATGAAGTTTTGATCGTGTCTGGGGCAAAGACATTCGCGCTTATGACCATGGTGCCCACAATCTGTTCATCTGCCATGGAAGTAGCGAACGCTCCGCGCATGACAAAATGTGCTGCAATCTTTATCAAAACACTATATTACAAGAATTGCTTGCCATAGAACGCTGGCCGCGAACGATATCTTCAATGTCTTTTGCGATCTGGAGGGCCAGCAAAGCAACCTGATCAAGGCATTTGCACCAAGGTCCAGCACTCAAGCAATGCAGTGGGCCAGATCGCAACACCGACACACAAAGCAGAAGTGGCATGATGATGCATTGATGAAATGGCCGAGTGACCGCGGCAAGGCAAATCAAGAGGGTGATGCCTATCCACAGAAACCATGCGATTCGAAACTGGCGGCTTTTCTCATCCATCAGTCTGTCGTCCAACAGCAGCTCAGCGATCCAAGAGCGGGTGATCAAAGCTTGCCTGCCGAAGCGACATGCACTGCCCGAATGACAAACAACAGTGCTGAAAACGTCATTGTCCATGTCATCGCTCTCATTCACTGTCTTTCATCATCGGCATGTTCAACGTTGTCTAATTTTGACCCAGTCTTAAAGCTGCATTGAAAAATTTGGAAGGTTGCCGGGCATTTCGCAAAACCTCACTTTCACCAAGGCGTTGTCGAAAAGCTGCCGCCAACCACTGCGCAACGTTATCGCTAAAAGTCTTGTCAGAGCTCAATCTGATTGTTGCACGGCGAGAAGAGGCACCCGTGCCCGAGAATGCCTGCGCTGTCCGAGGCCGACTTTGGAGGAGGATTTGCCCATCAGACGGAGTCTTTGCTGCCGCTGCTCACTCAGCCAGCCAGCTGGTTTACGACCTTCGCAAGCTACCGCAGTGCTACGCGTCGACGGGGTCCGGTGTTGAACTAAAATGCAAAAACACATGGCCAAGCATCTGCATGATTGCCGGCGCATCCCCACTTCGACTTCGGCATCACCACCTTACTAAGTTGCACCGGTAGGGAAAAACTTGACGATCTCAGCCGCGCCTTGAAAACAATAAAACAATCAGTCGGTGCTGTGGAGTGCAATCGTAGTATCAAGTTCCTACCGGGGGGCAGGTGGGGCGACTGAACTTCAAAGGAATGAAACGGCATGAAAGACAAGTGTGTGAAGCAGGTCACCTCCTGAGTCCGGCAATCCTAGTGCTCAGGCAGGCTCATCTACAGGGGGATTGATTGGGAGCCAGCCGCACAGTCATACAGACACTTTCGAAAAGAACAACACTCGCAGGCAAAAGACAAACGACGCCACCGAGCAGTTGAAGTTTGCAGAGACAACATGGGCTGTTCTGAAGCCAATGACAAACAATGGTTGCCAATCTCGAAAAACGGCGCAGCGGGGAAGCGACTAGGCGACTAGTCGAGAGCTCACAGAATATCTTGCCAAGGAAGCACTTGCTGGCGCGGACTGCGCGGTGAGAGAAAATGCTTCAGCCATGTCCTGATCAGGGGATATCAGGGGAACTCACAACGGTTGAAGGGACAGCTTATTTCTACTAGGATCAGACAGGTTGGAGTTTACAGTACAGCGCAGCATAACGACGAACTTTGCAGCAAGAAGAGGACACAGTTACTTTTGTTGGAGGCATTGCTTTCAGTGAATATAAGCAAGGCAGGGCAACGAGAGCCGAAAGCTTCTAAGCAGGGAAAGAGAAAGACACTGAGAAAGATTGACTGTGTAACGAAAAGAGAAAGTCTTGCAAGACTGCGCACCTGTTGCGCTGTGGTTGTTGCTTCTGTTTTGATAGTGATCTACACTTCTTTGTCAGGGGGTGGGCACTTCGAACAGCGAACTGTTCGGCCCATCTAGCCATTGCTGAGGCCTGACCTCTGCCACCGCATCTGCACCGCTAAGGCATTGCCAATAGTGCTAGGTGTGTGAATGCAAGGAGCGGGGCTGTTCGTGCGCGAAAGCCATGCGTGCCCAGTGCTGCGCAAAGCTGCTGTCATCGCAAAGGTGGATTTGATCAGGTGATGATCAGGCCATTCTTCAGGAGGGTGACGGTCAGTCGAAGATGGTGAAGAACAACGCACACCGGGCGGCAGGCGACTATAACTATGGCCGGGTTCGGCCTGTCAACCGCCACCAACCAGAAAGCAGTCTGGTTGAAAGCAGGCAAGGTGGACTCGCTGGCTGGCCTGTAGTGGTTGTTGTGGTTGTTGTGGTTGTTGTGGTTGTTGTGGTTGTTGTGGTTGTTGTGGTTGTTGTGGTGGTTGTGGCTGTGGCTGTGGCTGTGGCTGTGGCTGTGGCTGTGGCTGTGGCTGTGGCTGTTGCTGTTGCTGTTGCTGTTGCTGCTGCTGCTGCTGCTGCTGCTGCTGCTGCTGCTGCTGCTGCTGCTGCTGCTGCTGCTGTTGGTGTTGTTGTTGTTGTTGTTGTTGTTGTTGTTGTTGTTGTTGTTGTTGTTGTTGTTGTTGTTGTTGTTGTTGTTGTTGTTGTTGTTGTTGTTGTTGTTGTTGATGTTGTTGATGTTGTTGTTGTTGTTGCTGCTGTTGTTGCTGTTGTTGCCGTTGTTGCCGCTGTTGCTGTTGTTGCTGTTGTTGTTTTGTTGCTGCAGTTGTTGCTGTTGTTGCTGCTGTTGCTGCTGGTGCTACTGTTGCTGTTGCTGTTGCTGTTGCTGTTGCTGTGGCTGTGGCTGTGGCTGTGGCTGTGGCTGTGGCTGTGGCTGTTGTTGTTGTTGTTGTTGTTGTTGTTGTTGTTGTTGTTGTTGTTGTTGTTGTTGTTGTTGTTGTTGTTGTTGTTGTTCCCTCCAGACGCATGTCACCGCGCAAAACCGACATGCCGATTTCCTCGGTATTTACAGTGTTTCCTTAAGGTCACATGCCGAAACCCTCGCTGCCGTCGGTGTTTTCGGCTCCTCCACTTTTCGCCTTTTGGGACAGGCCCAAAACATCGGTCTTTTCAGTGTTTCGCGTGTGTTGCACGCCGGAAACATCGGTATTTGCGGTGTTTTCCTCGTGTTACACGCCGAACACCTCCGTGGCCAGAGCATCCATGCCCGCACGATGATTACGTCCGTGTTACCAGTGCGTGCGATTGGCCAGAGCATCCATGCCCGCACGATGATTACGTCCGTGTTACCAGTGCGTGCGATTGGCCAGAGCTAGCATCCATGCCCGCACGATGATTACGTCCGTGTTACCAGTGCGTGCGATTGGCCAGAGCATCCATGCCCGCACGATGATTACGTCCGTGTTACCAGTGCGTGCCACCTGATGCATGCGCCGGGCCTCAAGGCTGTGCTTGAAGCACTGCGCACATACCGTTTGGATCGCTCCGGGCAGGTCGGAGCCGATCCAAAGCACTTCGGACAGTACGAGCACGACCACGCTTGGCTCTTCTGAAAAAAAAGATGTGAGACGTCTGCCGAATTTAGAGAAAAATTGTATGTTTTTACGCGCGTGTGATGCTTGCTTCAACTATCGATTGTATCGGTATTTACAATGCTTTCCTCTCTTCTCCAAACGTGCGCGCGCGGCCACATACGCCTGCAGCGTTGTTGTTGTTGTTGTTGTTGTTGTTGTTGTTGTTGTTGTTGTTGTTGTAGGGGGTTGGACGGGGTCCCAGTTTTTGTTTGTACCTTGTTGTTGTTGTTGTTGTCGTTGCTCCTGTAATAGTGTCTCTTTCTTTCTTTCATTAGGAGGCTTCCTCCCATGTTGTTCGCATCTTTCATCTTCTTGAGACCTTCTTCATACATTAAAGTGCAATGGAGCTTCTCCAGCAAGGGATTGCAATATCACTTGTCTAGCCTTGCAACAAAAGCAGATGGCTTTTTGTGACCATCAGCGGCTATGAGGAATAAATCTTGCCTGAGTCTGTGTTGCACAATGGGGATCCCACCCACCTACTTCATGCAGAGCACACCGCTCGTGATGCAGGCTGCATTTGGCTGACGTCAACCGATGCTCTGAACAATCAGGCAGGGAGTGATCTCCAGATAGCATTGCTTGCAGCTAATCATCTCGTTAGCACCAGCATGCATGCTCACACTTGATGGAACTTTCAGTTGTGAGCAGCTTGCGCTTCAGGCAAACTACAATCATTAATTCTCATTTTCAGTCAGCAAGCTGGCAATCTTGATCTACTCTAGTTTGCAATGCACTTTTGTTTCTATCTTAATTTAATCTTACCGTTTTCTTGAACCTATTGATTCATTGCATCAGATAAGGAGGTTTCCTCCTGAATATCCTTAACCCCACATTTTCTCGACCAGGTGTGAAATTTTGCCCTGTCGCAGCGCTGGCCCCAGGAGCCGCGCAAGGCGTCCCAGGTCAGGCTTCGCAAACTCAGCTTCCCTGCATCCAATTTGGGTATCCTACTTGGAACGTGCAAGGCCGCCTAGGTGCGCTCTGCCTACGGCCCTCTGCCAGTTGTTTAGCGTTACCTGTGTGAGACGTCACTAGACGGGAACGCTGAGTGTCGGCCTCACCAGAGGTACGGCTCGCTAAACAGCTGGTGCGTGGGTGCTGGACGCAGTGACTCACAGTAGGGTGTCGGGGTAGCCGCGCTTACTTTTCACTCTTTTGCAGTGCTGAGTACTTGATATTGGTGGCTGCCTCCGTGCCAACTTCAATTACTTCATTGATTCATTGCATTAGATCAGGAGGTTTCCTCCTGAATATCCTTAAGTACTCTGCCAAAGCAGATTCAGTATAGCAGGTAGTGAGACCTGGCAATCTGGAGGAAGCGATCCTCCCGAAGTCCACAAGGCCGGACTGTGAAATAACAAAGGCGGGTGAGACCTTCTATATCACACTTGCCCGCCTTAATCACACCAAACTCAGCTAGCGCACAGCTATAGCCTGCAACACAACATCGGGGCCAGCCGGCACTGCAGCAGTCGCGGGTGCAGGTGAGCCAGTAGGAAGCGGTCGTAGGGTGCCCAGCCAGCACAGCGCTATCGCAGCCCCGAGGGGCGGATGCATTCCACATACTCGAACATAGCTGTGCACAACAATCTTCAGCAGCCCTGAGGGGCGTGAAGTACGAACTAGCAAAGACTGCTGGAGCTCCCAAGGCGGATACAGAGTAGCCGACGTGCCGAGGATCCAAAGTGATCAGAGGTCCACATGCTGATTCTGGCAGTGAGTGCAATGCAAAAATGTCGTTGCTCCTGTTGTTGTCGTTGCTGTTGCTGTTGCTGTTGCTGTTGCTGTTGCTGTTGCTGTTGCTGTTGCTGTTGCTGTTGCTGTTGCTGTTGCTGTTGCTGTTGTCGTTGTCGTTGTCGTTGTCGTTGTCGTTGGTGTTGTTGTTGTTGTTGTTGTTGTTGTTGTTGTTGTTGTTGTTGTTGTTGTTGTTGTTGTTGTTGTTGTTGTTGTTGTTGTTGTTGTTGTTGTTGTTGTTGTTGTTGTTGTTGTTGTTGTTGTTGTTGTTGAACGCCCGAGTGTCGTTGCAAGAATGGAATGAAGTGTGTTTTCATGCCTCGATGATTCATTGCATTTGAATGAGTGTGCACATGACATCCAGCTAACCTCCCACAAGAAATGACATGATGAGATAGCTGAATGTTCCCCTTGTTTGCCTGTGGCGCGTCATTCTCGAAGGCATGTATGTACTCAATTGAATTCATGCTCAGCATGCGAAGTTCTTTCTGCGTTCGGTGAAGGACGGCACGTCGCAGCTCTTTCGCTTCCACGGCCTTATTGACAGCTGCGAACATCTGCGAACTCTCTGTATGCCGGAAGCCAGTGGAACCGGCTTTTCGCTTGACAGAAGGCTTGAATCACGGCGGCGTTTTGCTGCTTCAGACCCCCCATCCGCAGCGCAAGCAGCCACTGGCAGTCGCTAGCAGCCGGGCCTATCAAGCTGCCGGCCATTCAGCGATCCAAACAGCCCCAGGGTCCATGCCACGGGAGCCCCGGTCATCAACAGCTGCATGTTCTCTGTTTCCCGCCACTAGATACTGCGTAAAACGCGGTATGCCACAACCTGCTGATCACGGGAAGGTGCCGGCTTCCCACAGCCTCGTAAGCAACAGCTCTTCCGCTACGGCCTCGTCACGCAGGTCGTCCTCACCTTCAAAACCGTTTTTCGTTAGCGGGACCATCCCTGCTTGGGACGTCAACTCCGTCCATTCTCGCTTGACATGTTGATGGAATTGAATTGTTTTTTGAGCCATATCGTCACACGGCTTTGGGACGATATACTGTTCATATCCTAGTTGACCAGCCCCTTCGAGCTCCAGTGTGTGGCCACATGCCTGTATGCAGTCGATTGACAAAAAGTCAACAACCAACCACCCCTGGCACAAGAATTCTGCAATGAGGCCCGCGAAACACAGCATGCCTTTGCTCGGTCACAACGCAACTCTCCTCGACTGAGAGGAACTGCTTCTCAGGCGAATCATGCAGAACAGCTCCTCGCGCCACGCTCTCCGTGATGAACACCTGAGAACATGCGAACAAGTGAAACTGACACTTACTAACGGTTTTTTATTCTTGTAAACCGAATCCGCATGGCATGCTTCTGAATCGAGAAGCCAGCTCCGACGAAACTTCATGCGCCCAATCTGGATCCTCCTGTCGGCTGTATGCACTACAGTAAGATGCACAATGTAAGTGTCGAAGTGTCCCTAAACGTTCTGAAGCGTAGACCTTGAGCAAATCCCGCAGAACAGACACCAAGCTACATGACAGGCTTCGATCCTCCCAGAACTTGGACAACGGTAGAAGCAGCCACTCGACGTCATATGACATGTAGAGAAAGATGATGTAGAAAACTGCCGGGAGGCCAAAGAACACCGCATCCTGAGAAGTCCGAGCTTTGTCATTCCTTGAAATTCAGCTCTTCAGCACTGTGAAGATCTGTGAAGCTAGGAAAGTCTAGGCAGCCTTCTTGAGTCCATCCTGAGCTGCCATCATGTGCCCTTGCGACGCACTTGACACGCGACGTCCTGCGAAGATACCTCTGCAGCAATACGCAAGAAAGTCCCAGCCACCACCAGAGTTTGGAGATTGCGGTGCTCTACCTCCATCTGCTGGGCAACAAACATGTGAAAGATGAAGTGGGACAGCGCCAGCACCTGACTGTTTGTAAAGTCCTGTGTGCGTGTGTGTGTGTGTGTGTGACATGTGTGTGTGTGTGTGTGTGCCATGGCAACTAAGGAAATCACGCATGTGATAATAACCCACCAGAACATGGGGTCCTGCAAAGGCAAGACTTTCAGGAAGCTTGACATGTAGGAAACAAATAGGGAAACAAAATCGACAAGCAATCTCAAGCGTCTCCTTGTAGGGCGCCAAGTTCTGGAAGTCCACTAAAACTCCATGCCGGATCATGAGGTAGAACCTTGACGAGCTAGTCAACATCTGCAGAGGGATCGAGTGCTCTAGATGTCCTAGATTCCTCGTAAGGCCAAGGCAGCCGTTGACACAGGATGAGCTGTGATGCCACCATCAATGCCACAATGATTGAAACCGGTGGAAAGCACCTCGGGCTAAGAAGGTCTTTTGATGCAATTGAATCCACGCGGAGGAACGAACATAAACTCAATGGAGGCGAGCCGGAGAGGGCGAGGGAGAGAGAGAGAGAGAGAGAGAGACAAACATAGAGTAGAGAGACAGTATCGCCCACGATCAGAAACCCAATAGTTAATTGTATGCACGTGTGAACGAAACCCAAGATTGAATGTGTTTTAGTTTATTCACGCGGGGTCTTCATTATTCTTTACTAATGGTACTTTATTACCCCGCGAAGACAATATACCAAAAGACGAAGAGAATACAATTTAATACTAACTGTAAAGCAGTGAAACGATTGCACAATTCAAAATTACTGTAAATGTGCTCGCCGGTGACACAGAAACTATTCCGGATTTTGTGCCCTTTCCTCACGTGCCAACAACATAATGAATCCTGTGAACAGATGAACACAGTAAACTCACTTGTTCTCCTAAAGTTCACTAAAACTACGCGATACTCTGTCCTGACCCCCCGCCTCCCAACCTTTCAAGCCTTCTGCTACACATTCGGCCAAGGAAAAAGCTAGATCGTTCCTGTCTAGCTAACAGCACACCATTCACAATGAGGGGGGGCTAGTTCTGGCTGCGGCGCCGAACGAAGGCTTTTGTGGACTCGCAAACATAGCTGTGCGCCAGCCCGATGTCAGCCTGTAGCTTGACTTATTCAGCCAATCCATTGTTCGCACTGGCCCCATCTCATCACAACACGGATCGCAAAAGGTGATTCGAAAACAGGTAGTAATTAACTACTTTCACATGATATCCCATTCAACAATGCAAGTTGCGGGATCACACTTCATAAGGAAGTCTTTGGCATCTGCTTGAAGCATCTTCTGGATGCCTGAATTGACTGTGTGCCAGTAACTCATTACTGGTCTCTTTGCGCTTAGCTTAAGATGCAACTTAGCACCGATGTTTCTCTGTGACAAGGCTCGAGTCGAAAACACTTGAAGCGCCACAACTGCAAGTGCTAAGCACCTTCGTGTCAAAGCCAGAACAACAAGGCAGCCAAGTGTGATTGCATAGCACACACATCATGCAATGCTTCAAACTGCAGCTGGGAGTCTGTCGCCCTGGTCGCAGCTGACAGCGCAAGCTAGTCGGGCGTTTGCATTGTCAACAGCTTGTCATTATTCGAAAGTAACAGCTAAACACAGACTGCACGACTGCTACTGGCACATAGTGAAGGAGGTGTGTTGCCTTAGCATGTATCGGCATTGGACACTTAGGTTTGTTGTTGACACCCCCCCTTCCGGCAACAAACAAGAACAAAAAAGACCTGACCCCTACTGAACAATACCTCAGCACAGCCCCACTAGTCAGTAGATCAGAGACTTGACAGACTGAAACGCTCACTTCGTCTCATGACATCCAGGCGACCGACGACCATGGCGGTATAGGCAAAGATAAAAAGAGGCTCGCCCAGCTGCTCCTGAGAATGCCAAGAATGGCTTCGTTACCATGGTCAGGCTGTTCAAGCTGTTCTGCGCGGCAACACGGATATTGAGGCAAGGAGCCCACTCAAAAACTTTCGGCTCGGTGACATCGGTGGCCCCGGATGCAGGTACATGAACGTAGCTCGAGTCAGGACCTGCAAGAAGGCGTAGTGTGAGGAACACTTGAGCACGTGAGAGAAAGGAGGCAAAGGCCGCTTCTTGATGCTTCCTGCAGAGTTCTCTTTCTGTGAGCGATGTACTTGTCTGCTGTGAGCTTTCACCATTTCATCAGAGTCTGAAAGAACTGGATGACGCTCCTGGTACTGACTCCACAAATCGCAAGCGAAGGGGAAGGGACGACCTATGATAGCCTAGGCAGGACGCGTAACTAAGAGGAGCTGCGAAAAGCAATCATGGCTAATCCAAGCCAAACAGAACCCCTGACCTGGGTCCAGCATCACGTCAAACCAACAAGCAGCTGATGCTTTCAGAAGGCAGATCCATGGCACAATATGGTCCAATGAAAGCCGGTGTCATGAACGCATGGCTGTCTGTGCAGTGATAGTCTGGGGATGTCATGTCTCTCTGTCTCTCTTGCTCTGATAATACTAAGTAGATGTTGCCGGCGAACATGTTACCGGGCTACAGATCTCATGACCTTACATGATCTCACGTTCTCCGCCCGCGGAGTACAACTGATTTGCACTGACAAAGCACGACAGAGCATGCATGTCGTAACCACGTGCGCCTGACATGCTTTGACACCCCGACTTTTGCGAACTAATGGGCAATCACAAGACGAAGTTGGCACGAAAGCTAAGGCAGCACGGACGGGTGTCTTTTGTTCGTCTCAGCAGCCCAAATTCAAGCTGCCAAGACCAAAGCAGCACCGGCGCCACCCGCGGCTCAGCTCCTTAACGAGTGTACACTTTGGCTCAGCTTGGGTAAGTTTGGGTCATGGGCGTTGCGAACACCACTCCACGATCTTCCCTCACCTCAGTGGATCGTCGAGGTCTTGCAAACATGATATGAAGTCCACCTTGCCGTAAGGCTCTCGAAGGTAAAAGACTCTGAGATTATGGTATTTTGCTTCTGTTGACTGGGTGTAGATTCTACATCTCCCCGAAACACCAGTGCACTCGTTTACTATCATTATCTGTAATGAGACGGGTCGGATCAATGCTTCGTATGATCCCCAAACAAATCTGGCACCCTCTACAGACAGGATTTTTTCTGAGACCCGCAAGTCAACTTCGAAAAGTTGGCGGCCTCGGCTAAAGCCAGGACTGCAGCTTCCATAAGAACAAGCAACTCGAAAACTTGCCCTCAAAACATCGCAAAACTGGCTCCATTAAACAGCGTGCCTGGTTGGTAGCTGCTAGTATGTCATGCTAATGATGCCAATCCGGCGTCTGAGCTGACCCGTCGAAGTAATGAAATTCCGTGCCCTGACACGAAGAAACTTAGCAACGCCTTTCTAGCATTCCGGTCAACCTCGGGACAGCCGCTACGAGTAGCTCCTGGTACCGCCCCCGGTTCATTGCCACTTCGCCTCCCGCTTTTGTGAGATGTATGTCTGTGCATCGCACGGGCTGCTTCTGCATAACCCTCAATTCAAAGGAAACTGGATCCAAGTTGCTGAAGCTGCCGCTTTTCTCACTGCCCCCACTGGCACTGCACCCACCCCCCCCCCCCCCTACGAACCCATCTGTTGCTCATTTCCAGGCCTATGTCAACGCTCCTCGAATGACTTCGGCGAACCCTTACTCTGCGATTCCAACTTCTGCCTGACCCGAACTGCCAAAAAAAACACACACACTTCGACCGTCCAGGCCGGACTGGGGAATGAGGGAACCACGACAGCCAGGAGATTGCGTAAAGCGGGTATGAAGGTGCAACCGCGTCCTGTGTTACCTGGAGGGGGCGGCCGGGTGGGTGGTTCCGCCCCACGCCCCAAGTCAGAAATCCCCCGTTGCGAACGACTTTAGGATTTGTCTTGTATGGCCTGGCATGCTGCCGTGCGTCCATTTGCAGGATGGTCCTGTGGCCGGACGTCACAGGTGTTATCCAGTGCTCGCATTTGTCCCCGTAGAAAAACGCGGCATCACCTTCCAAGAACTTGGATGCAGCTCCAGGTCTCAAGTTTCTCAAAGTAAAGATGGGCAAAGGGCTTCGCTGACCTGTCCCAAGCCTCGCGCTGCGGCTTTCCTCAGTTGCATCGAGTCGGCAACGAGCATCGCTTTCTACCTCTCATCAGTCACATGATACATACATGTTTACATCATGTGTACCATCTATATATATATATATATACACACTTATAATATACTTTGTAGCTACACACAAAACATGCAAGCGGGCGCGCGCACAAAAAAAATCTGAATACATACATACATACATATATACATATAGACATATAGACATATAGACATATAGACATATAGACATATATACATATATACATATATACATATATACATATATACATATATACATATATACATATATACATATATACATATATACATATATACATATATACATATATACATATATACATATATACATGTATACATGACGTATACATGTTGTATGCATGTATACATACATACATATATACATGTTTTACATAAATACATATGTACATATATACATATATACATATATACATATACACATATATACATATATACATATATATACATATATACATATATACATATATACATATATACATATATACATATATACATATATACATATATACATCTGTACATCTGTACATCTGTACATATATACATATATACATATATACATATGCTACCCCCCCCCCCCAAAGATCGAGGTATTTTCATGATTTGGCGATGTCAGGTTGAAGATTTGCGTGGGCCCGGAGGCAATGTGAAGTTGAAGATTTGCATGGGCCCGGATAGGTGCAGATGAGTATAGGACGTCGATTGGAAAGATAAGCAAGATACCATAAGCCCAGGAAGTATTCAAGTGCATAAGGTGATGTGGAGAAACACTGTATTCCTGAAGACGCGAGAATACTGTGAGCAAATCTCCTTTCACTATGTTACGGGTTCTGGACCTTCCAAAAGCCCGACTTACTCTCAAGTATGTGGGTGTTCATCTCATCATTCCCAAAGGACCCCCAAAAAGAGTTATCATTTCTCAAAGATAAGACTCATTTATACACTATCCTCACTTACAAGTAAACAGCCTAATTAACCCTACTCGATTAAGGTTCAGATTAATTCGATCAAGAAGTAGGGTCAGACCCTATTCCAAGATTTATGTGTCTTAAAGGTTTAGGGTTTAAGGTTTATATAGGCATTTAAACCTAAGCCGTCAATTCGACCGAAACATTTGAACTTTAAACCCTCTTGGGTGTAAGGTTGAAAGGCTTAGGGTTTAACATTTAGGCATCTAAACCTCAACCGCCATTTAAACCTGAACCCTTAACCGTAAAACCCTTTTGGGTTGAGGCTTAAAAGGTTTAGGCCTTAAGATTTAGGCATTTAAACCTAAGCCCATCGAGTGTAAATCTTAACGGGCCTAAACACTTAACCTTTAAGCCCTATAGGCTATAGGGTTAAGGTTTAAAGGATTAGGGTTTAAAAGTTCAATAGTAAGCCCATAGAGTTTAAGCCTTAAGGGGCCTAAACGCTTCACCTTTAAACCCTATAGGCTATAGGGTTAAGGTTTGAGGGTTTAGGTTTTAAAAGTAAGCCCATAGAGTTCAGACCCCAAGGGGCCTAAACGCTTAACCTTTAAACCCTATAGGCTATAGGGAAGGTTTAAAGCTTTCGGATTCAAGATTTAGGCATTTAAACCCAAGCCCACCTTAAGGGTTTAAGGTTTTAAACCCTCAAGGCTTAAGAAATACCCTAAGCCTTTAGACCCTATAGGGCTGAAAGGTTAAAGAGAGCGTAATGTCTGGGCATTTATACTTTCAACGCCTATAGGGTTAAACCCTTTTAACGTTTTAGAGCCCTACAGGGCTTCAGGGTTCTGACCCTAAAGGGCTTAGGGTTCTCGTTTACATGCTTAAACCTTAAACCCTTAAGGTTTAAGCTCTATGGGCTTGTGTTTTAATGCCAAATCTTAAACCCTAAGCCTTTCAACCTTAACCCTATGGCCTATAGGGTTTAAAGGTTGAGCGTTTAGGACCCTTAAGGTTTAAACTCTATGGGCTTACTGTTGAACTTTTCAACCCTAAACCTCTAAACCTTAACCGTGCCTAAACACTTAACCTGTAAGCCCTATAGGCTATAGGGTTAAGGTTCAAAGGTTAAGCGTTTAGGACCCTTAAGGTTTAAACTCTATGGGCTTACTGTTGAACATTTCAACCCTAAACCTTTAAACCTTAACCGTATAGCCTACAGGGCTTAAAGGTTTAGCCCACGATCCCGAAATCTATGGGCTTGTGACACATGACCTTGAGCGACGTCACGAAATTTACTTCTGAGACTTTATAGCGACGTCACGAAAGCTAAAACTGAGACTTTACAAGACGTGAACCCGATTGAAAAACGATTGAAACGATTGAAGTTCAATCGGGGGCCGGATTGAAGATTGAAGATTGAAGATTCCCAGAAAAAAGCTTTCCGGGAATCTTCAATCTTCAATCTTCAATCCGGTCTCCGATTGAATTTCAATCGTTTCAATCGTTTTTCAATCGGGCCCCCGATTGAATCTTAAAGGTTTAGCCCACGATCCCGAAATCTATGGGCTTGTGACACATGACCTTGAGCGACGTCACGCAATTTTCTTCTGGGACTTTATAGCGACGTCACGAAAGCTAAAACTGAGACTTTACAAGACGTGAACCCGATTGAAAAACGATTGAAACGATTGAAATTCAATCGGGGCCCGATTGAAAAACGATTGAAACGATTGAAATTCAATCGGGGGCCGGATTGAAGATTGAAGATTGAAGATTCCCCAAAAAAAGCTTTCCGGGAATCTTCAATCTTCAATCTTCAATCTTCAATCCGGTCTCCGATTGAATTTCAATCGTTTCAATCGTTTTTCAATCGGGCCCCCGATTTTTTCAATCGAGCTCACAATTTGAAAATACGACCACGCACATATGAAGACTCGCACATATCAAGATTTACATGTCCATATTGAGATTTACATGTTTAGCTAGCCCCCCACCCCCAACCCTAAAACCCTAAAACAGATCCCAAAACCACGAAAATACCTAGATCTTTGGGGGGGGTACCATACATATATACATATATACATATATACATATATACATATATACATATATACATATACACATATACACATATATACATATATCATATATACATATATACATATATACATATATATATATATATGTGCCATGGACCTTTAGGTATAATGTGAGGTCGTGTCGTGCTGCTCTGTTAAAAAACAAAAAGAAACATAGTGAGCCTGTACAGATTGACTGGGCTCCAAAAAATGTAGGTTACAATTTTCACTCCCCCACCGATGCGAATGTGTTAGTTGTAGGATCCTACGTCTGGGTCCACGTTTTGCAGATACCGCGCGCAGAGCGAGTCACGCATGCCCTTGTTGATTTCTGCTGGACGCGAAGCCACTGCTTACATGGACCCGCAGACTGCCAGCTCTTTTCGTCTGGCGTAGTCACGGCTGAGGCCAAGAACCTAAGTTGTAAATCCTAAATCCTCAACACTAACGCCTCAACCCTAAACCCTGAACATTACACCGCGAGCCCTAAACCCTAATTTGTAAATCTTTGCTCCTCAACTCGAATCCTGCAACCCTGTACCCGCAACTGTCATCCCTGATTCCTGAACCTTAAAAACAAATTTCAAAAGGCTTCTCCAGCTGCAAAGCTGGAGATGCAAAAGCGGCGTGCAAGGCAAGCCACGCATACCCCCTGCTTATTTCTGCTGCACGCGGGGTCACTGGTACAATTATGAAGTGCCGAGGGTTACCCGTGGACACTTTGACCGGAGCGCCACACTTTTCGTCTGGGTCCGTCGCCGTTCAAGCCTAGAACCTTATTTCTAAATCCTGAGTCCTCAACACTAACCTCTCAACCCCCAACCCTGAACCATATACCGCAAGCCGTAAACCCTAAACCCTAAATCCTTGCTCCTCAACTCTAATCCTTCAACGCTGAACACTCAACTGTAAACCCTGAGCCCTAGACCTTAAACCCTACATCCTGAACCCTACACCACATGCCTTTGAACAAAAGGTTTTAAAAGCATGGTCCGAACTCACTCAGCAGGAGAAGTCAACCTTTGTTGCTTCCGGTGGGGAGTCCCTAACGTTCCTGGCATTAGGGTTTCGGGTTTAGGGTTTAGGGGCTTAGGGGTTAGTGTTGGTAAGTAGCTCGTGCGATTCCACTTAGGATTCGGGCCATGCTTCCAGTCAAAACAAAGTAGATCATAAGTTTTGGATGTTCGGACCCGAAGCCCAACCCCTCGAAGAGTTAAAAAAGCGGGGAGGCGATCTCTCTTAATCTCACTTTAGGGGTTTAGGGTTACCCCTAAACCCTAAACCCTAATTTCACCTTAAACCCTATTCGGTATCGGGTAGCTATCAGGGGACGTATTCTATGAGGGACCCCACAAAGCCTCAAGCATTTGTTGGGCTTCCTGACGAACTCACCCTAAACCCTAAACCCTAAACCCTCAACCCTAAAAAACCCTAAATCCTAAAAAGGCTGTGACCAGGAGACGGGCCCGCCGCCCACCCCGAAGCCACCCCAGCAGCTCCGATGCCGTGGAGCGCCTTTTATGGGTTAAGGGCTTAGGGCTTAGGGTTCACAGTTTAGAGTGGTTTAGAGTTCAGGGTTTAGAATTGAGCCTAAACTCTAAACCCTTTTGATTACAGCAAAGCGTGCAGATTTTTTTGCCCTAAGACGTACACCCAAACCCTCAACCCGAAATCCCCTGAGAACTACCTGACACTTGCTACAGTTTAGAGTTGACGGTTGTAGGACTTCAGGGTTTGGACCCTAAACTTTTCAACCCCAAAAGACATATACAGCTGAACTCTTCCGCAAAAGTCGGGCCTTACGGAATCGCGAAGGTCGACTGCCCAGCGCCGGGATCAATAGTAATAGAACAGGCCTGGACAAGTCCCTTGGATGACACGAAGATGAGATGGCACAAGAATCGTGTTCACTGACATGAGGGACTGCCGAAAATGGCTCGTGTCACTAGGTGACGCAGAGAGAGGGGCGTCGCTTTTCAAGTGTTCCCATGGTTTTACAGGGTTTTAGCATCTCCATGCTTGATATCTGGAGGTGTCGTTTTGAGAAGATTCAATGTTTTAGGCCACTAAACGATTCATCAACTTAGAATTGTCGCTTTTCAAGTGTCCCCATCGTTTTTGAGGGTTTTGGGCATTCGTGTCCACCCCTTACTTATTTGAACGGCTGAGGGTTTTGCCGCTTGCTTACACGGGATAATCAGTCACTGCCAAGAAGCTGGACTCTACTCGACGCCAGCTTTCCTCGGCCGGTTGGCCTTTCAACCTTTGGAGAACTCCGACCAGATGCCTCTTCGCCTCCGGGCGCAGCTTGTTCACATCAACATCAGCGGGTCTCTCGCGTTTGCAGCGAACGGTGATTGAAGTATAGTAGTGCTGGAAGTCGAGGCAGCCGCAACGGCGGAAGAACCAGGCGAGGTACTTGAAGTCGTAGTGGTGCTGGAAGTCGAGTCAGCCGCAACGGCGGAAGAACCAGGCGAGGTACTTGAAGTCGTAGCGCTGGAAGTCGAAGCCGAGGGCCAGCGACACGTGGAGCGCCAGGTAGCCACGCGAGCTGCACGCCGTTCCTTGCACGAAGGCGTAGTCGGCCACATGTTTCCGCAAGTCAAAAGCCGTCAAGCAAGCCCGGAAAAGCAAAAACGCTGCGATAGGTACATGAAGCCGGTCTGGACAGGACAGCACAGATGCACATCTCAATGCACATCTCAATGCACATCGACAATTGCTTGTTTTTGTACACAGCCTGTGTCGACCACATGTTTACACAAGTCGGAAGCCGTCAAGGCAAGCCCGCAAAAGCAAAAAGCTGCGATAGGTACATGAAGTCGGTCTGTACGCGACAACACAGATGCACATCTCAATGCGCATCTCAAAGCACATCGAAAATTGCTTGGTCGGTTCTGAGCTTTGAGGGTACGAGTTGACTTCAGAGCCCCCACTCGCAGCCGCTCGACGCAGCCGCCAGGGCGGTCGCCACCAGAGCCGCTGTCCTAGTGGACGGTGGAGTCTGTAAGGGACCGGAGAAGACTAGAGACTGCAGGAACTGAAGAGTCACACTGCAGCCTTCAAGAAGCTGGAAGACCAGAGAGTTTGGAGGCTGGAGCCTGAAACTATAGCCTGCAGGGCCCCTGCAGGGCGGGTTTGAGGCGGGTTGTGCAGGGTCTGGGATTTTTGGGCTTTCGGCTGATGGTTTCATGCGCCACCCGCTTGCTCCCTCGCCTGCCACTTCCAGGCGACGCGAAGGGTCTCTGCGATCGTCTCTGTGTTCTTTTCCTGGGAGGGTCTTGGGTTTCAGGGTTTAAGCTTGATCAGGCAGCTGCATGACATGGGCACTCGAGAGTTTCGGGTTAGGGGTTGTCCAGGCCTTCCCATCCTGGTGGCGGGTGCCGCGGCTGCGCCACCTTGAGACGCTTGGCTGTCGCCGCGTCTCCGTCGCTCGAGGCTCTCTTGGCCTACGGCTTAGACGGGCTTAGGGTTTAGGGTTTGAGGGTTTTATACTTGGGTTGAGAAGGGTTTCGAGTTCCAGGTTTGAGGTTTAAGGCTTTTATAGTTGGGTTTCGACGAGTTTAGGGTTTAGGGTTTCAGGGGTTATATCTTAAAGGCTTAAGCGTTTTCAGTTTCCGCATTTGAGGTTTCAGCTTTAGTACATAAATTTGCTAAAGGAAGGCTTCAAGATGTTGGTTGTGGTAGTAGAGGTCGTCAGCTTATTATAAGCACTTTTAAAATCTGTGGCCTAAAGATTTTTAGATTTATAGGGAGTCAGGAGCGGATTTGCTTCAGGTCTTCTTGACATCTTCGGTTTAAGGTTTGAGGTTTAGACTTTAAGGGCTCGGGTCTAGCCTGTGGGGATTGAAATTTAGGGTTTGGGGTGTAGGGTTTCTGGTTTACAGTTTAATGTTGCACCCGCAATATTCTAGGGGGCCGCTATTATGAAAAGTTTTCCGGCTATGCAGGATCTGGAACCTCTGTTTCGGGGGTCCGCTATAATGAAAAGATTTCGGGCCGGGCCTGTTTTTTTAAATGGTTTTTTGAGGCAAAGTTCTTAGTTTGAGATCTGGTTCCAAAACCCTGAAGAGAGCTCATTTCTCTGCACGTCCTGACACAACACTCAATCTCCTGAACCCCCCCCCCTGACTGTTTGGGGTCTTTTTTTATTCAGGGTCGCGACTGTTGGGGGGGGGGGGGGGGGGGGGGGGGTTACATTTTTAAAGCAGGTCCAAAATTAAAGTGGAGAGTTTACTATTTAGATTTTAGGGTTTCGTGTTATTTGAGGGGGGCTGTGGGCCTTCGTGGGGTTTAGGGTTTAGGGTTCAGGGTTAACGCTCTATTGTCATTATGCACGAAGAAGTCCCTGATTCATGGATTCGCAAGGCTTGCAGTCGTAGCCACGAGTGCTAGGGTCTGCGAGTGTTGTAAGACTTTCCGTCCAGGACATCATAGCCCGGATGAAAAAAAGGATTTAGGGTCCAGGATTTAAGGTGTAGGGTTTAGGGCTTAAGGCTTTGGGCTTAGGGCTTCGGCGTCGGCTTAGGGCTTAGCGTTAGGGTTTAGGGTTTAGGGTGTAGGCTCCGGAACCCTCTTGTATAAAAGCATTAGATTTTAGGGCTTAGGGCTTTTAGGGTTCCAGGTTTAGAGTTTAAATATAAGGGTCTACGTTCAAACGTAGATGTTATGAATTCGTCGACCTTCGAATTTCCCTGAACCTTGAACGATAGCGCAAAGACGAGAATCCTTACGCTGCTGCCATGCGCAGCGCTGCGGAGGAGGAGGAGGATACGTAGGAGCCATTGGCATGTTGATTAATCATCCTCCACTATTATGTGAGGGGAGAGGGTTCGGGGCTGAAATATTGTAGTCGTGAACTTTCCTTCCCCAGCTCATCGTTCAAACCCCTGCACATCAACATAGCTGATGCGGTGATGAGCTTGTCATCTTCTGAAGAGTCGAGATCGAGACTACAACAAATGATGTTCGAAGAGAAAAGGTTTTGCATGACATGCTCTCATCTGGCACGCGTGTTGCCGATGTTTGACAGGACTAAAGGTCTTCGTCATTGGGAGGGGAAGAAAAACTTGTCGTTGCCGACATGCTTGGTTTCACTCTTCTTCCCCTCGGCCCTCCACTTTCTCAGAGATGACTGAGTTGCCCGCTGGTTTCACTATCGAGCGAGCTAAAGTACGTCTCGCCTGACCAGGAACATAAACCCTTGTGATGTCCTCATGAAGCTGAAACTAAGCTTCTCGGTTGAAACAACCATATGAGCGTGACTGTGCCAGGTGCCTTCCGCAGCTGCTCTTCACGCAAATAATTTAAATAATTTAAATCCTGATGTAAATTATTTAAATTATTTTCGAGGCCCGGGAATTTAAATAATTTAAATCGGGATTTAAAATATTTATATTATTTTCGAGGCCCGAGAATTTAAACAATTTCAATCCGGAATGAAATTATTCAAATTATTTAAATTCTCCGGCCTCGAAATAAGTTGAATAATTTAAATCCCGCTTAAATTATTTAAATTCTCGGGCCTCGAAAATAATTTAAATAATTTAAATCATTATTTAAATTATTTGAATTATTTAACTTATGTAAATTATTTAAATTATCTAAATTAGTTAAATTATTTAAATTATTTAAACAATTTAAATTATTTAAATTAGTTAAATTATTTAAATTATTTAACTTATTTAAATTATTTAAATGGTCTGGGCTCGGAGAAATCCGGAATCTGTTTAAATTATTTAAATTCTCGGGCCCCGGAAAAGAATTTAAATAATTTAAATCCTGAATTATTTACATTATTTTTGAGACCCGAGAATTTAAATAATTTAATTCCTGATTTAAACTATTTAAATTATTTTGGGAGCCCGAGAATTTAAATAATTTCATAGTTTAAATCCGGAATTAAATGATTTAAATTATTTTCGGAGCCCAAGAATTTAAATAACCTAAATATTTAATTCTTCAATAGGTTCTCCATATATAAAGAAAAACAGGTAGCAACATAGTACATAAAGGCCCCTCTCTCATACATATATACATATATACATATATACATATATACATATATACATATATACATATATACATAAATACATATATACATATATACATATATACATATATACATACATATATACATATATACATATACATATATATATATATATATACATATGTACATATGTACATATATACATATATACATATATACATATATACATATATACATATATACATATATACATATATACATATATACATATATACATATATACATATATACATATATATACACACATACACATATACGCATATACGCATATACGCATATACCTATATACATATATACATATATACATATATACATATATACATATACACATATATACTAATATACATATACACATATAGTAATATACACATGTATATATTTCATGTGTTTACATATTTTTCTAGATATACACATTTCGCTCTCCCTGTCTCTCTCTCTCTCTCTCTCGATGCTCGTTCCTTTCAAAGTGGTGCTTGCAAGTAAGCTGAAGTTCATCTCCAAGCATCCCCTCCCTTCCAGCCAGGTTCGAAGCAATTGAGGCCACCCTGAAATTCTGTCAGCTGAGAGAGGAGCACGACGACTGTGACCTGGAGCACTCTCATGTGCACAGACCGCGATGCCTGTGGAATTTATGGAGTGCTTTGAAGTTGCTGATGTCTTTGGCAGCCTGGGACTCGTTGTCCGTGTGGGGCTCAATGGTACCAGCCTCTCCCAGTTTGCCCACATCATACTGAATGTACCTGGCTACAGATGGAATGGCAAACGCGGGGCATTTAGTCATGACGGCGGGATTCCGATTGATCGCAACTGAGACACTCAATTTCTGGATAGAAGCGGTCTCCCACTTCGATTTCGCCCCAAAGCTCGTTGTCCAAGGCCCTGCGCTTGACAAAGGTCGAAAGAAAACCGACCGGCCCTAATGCTGTGATGTTCAGTCTTCACATGTTTGTCCAGCCTACAATATTCCATCAGCCGGGTGTAAACCTTGGGCATAGCCTCCTGCATCCAAGCAGGCGCATTGTTACTCTGATGGTTGCTCAGCCCTGCAACATGCATGAAGACTCGACATGTCTGCTTTGGTGCTCAACATTGCTGCTTTGTGAACCTACTGCTCCGCTCGGTACAGTAGCCCCGTGAAGATGTCGGCAGCCATGCCATGCCGCTGCCGCTGCAGCACAATAAGGCCGAAGTGTGACAGCAACCGACCCACTGACACTGGTATGTACCCTCAATTCCAGCCCCTGCCGCATGCCGTGTAGTGCATCCTATCGCATTGGATTTGGGACTTAGAAGGTTTAGCCCGATATCCCGTTACCTGCATCTTAAGCATCCTCGAGAAAAGCAGTGCAGGGCAGAGACTGGCAGCTTCAGATGTTTATGCCTCTTGCATGGGCATAGCATGGGCAGAAGCAGACCATAGAACTCCCACACGACAGATTCCGCGCACTCCTGCAGCTCATGCTCCATCCTCCAGACCTCATGCCGATAGATCAACTCGTCGTCTCGATCATCGATCTCCTCACCAACGACATGCAGCAGCTCACCACCTCACCTGCTTAATCCAATGACGACTGAGAGAACGTGCCTTCAGTGCGAATGCATGAAGCATGCCAGTGACTTGCACCACCTGTACATGCACCCACAAAAGCATCCAAACATTTCCAAACTGTCCAACAGGGCAGAAACCTCCTGAGGCGAAAGGAATCCGCGAACGACTGCAATTTGGAGCTCCTGACAAATGTCATAGGTGCGGGAGTGACACACGAAGGTGTTTCTTTTGGCTCTGGCGTGACCCCACATGGACATGTGTCGGTCCGTCGGCGCACTGTCAAGTATGCAGCATGGCATTTTGTATCTTGAGGGTGTCGTGTGTCTTGCAGACATCAGACCACACGTGCATGCACAAGTGCCTCCTGCTCGGCATCTAGCAATTCGAATCGCGGTGCAGGTGGAGGATCGTCATGAAATTCCACAACATCCCCTGAGCCAGTGGATTGGCCAGACCAGTGCCAACCCGAATTGCAGAACTCATCCAGTCAGGTAGAACTACGGCAGAACGATATGCACATTGCATGAGTGACTTTGCAATATGTAATTCTCTTTTTCACATGCACGGCCCAGACGGCTCAACAGTGAACATGGGGGAATGTGTGAGCGGTGGGTTCCGCTAACGCTTGTTAAAGTGGCGAGCCTGCAGACCTGCAGCACTGCTTCTGCCCAACCAAGTCTTGTAAGCCCCGGGCAATCAGCTGTATCTCCACATTTGGGACAGGCGCTGCACCACCATGGTAGAGAGTGGACCATGTACTGCAGCACTAGGGTCAAGAACTGTGATGTGCGGCGAAACTGCCCAACAATGTCGTTCCGGCCTGTGTTGCCCACATCCACTGCGTGTGACTAAGAATGGCTTGTGATTTGGAGGTTCTGCTGTGAGAAAAAGCGCCCTGAAATTGGCAAGCAGAAAGGAGCACAACGCGAGCGTACTGTGCACACTGGAGCTTGATCTGTCTCACCGTAGCCTCCGTTCGCAGCAGGCTTTGCCTGAAAGAAAACTCGTACCAGTTGTTGTAGAATTTAATTGAGAAATTGGGCGAGGCTTAGGGGCGTCTTCAAGTCAATTCCCTTCTTTACAAGATCTATATGCATTTGCTGAGTGCATTGCCGGTCACGCGGCTTCTCTGCTCTCGAGGTTTTCTGCCAAAGCCAAAACTTGTTGCTACTTAGCTCAGCACATTGGAACTTGAACTCTTGTGAAGTTCAGTGTTTCAGGTAGCAGACAGGGCTTGGGGTTCGAGAGCGGCTACCCAGAGATGCATCACGTTAGGTTCCGTGGATAACCAGCTCGATGCGTGCACAACCGTATGTACTGCTGAAGATCTGGTGCCTGCTCTGGAATTCAGCTAGGCGGCACACGAAACTCAAAAAACCTTCCTGCCCAGCTAGTCGAGCTTGATGATCAGCTTCATGGTGGGAATCGGAAGGTCAACGGAATTTACCATGCTCCCTTCTTTCATCTCAATGTCAGTCAGCTTCGCGCGAGTGTTGTTTGTGGGCACCGTTGCGACAGCAACTGCGGCACAATGCGTGCAATGTGCAAGAGTTCGGGCTCCTGGGATGGGAGATACACCCCTGCTGTGCTCGGCAGGAGAATCTTTGGCTCATAATGTGACAGCAACATGCGCTCAAGCCACATGATCCACATCCTTGGGACGGGCTGCATAGCAGTCCAAGAGGACTGCATCCGTCTGAGGTTAATGGAAGACACTTGCCAGCCCAAACACTCCTCTGACATGCCCTCGATGCCTGTGCTGAATTGAGAAAATCAACTGTACATGGGTCGCAAACTTGGCTTGGAGGCTTGGAACAACCGAACTACCCGCTATGTAGCTGATTTGCATTGCTGCACAACGACCTTAAGTGTTTTCTGAAGCCCATGAGCCAAGTCAGCTGCTTGAGAAATTTCAGAAATTACTTTCAGAAATCACGCAAGGCTAGCCATGCGATCTGGCATCCCTTCGGCAAAAGCATGGTGCTGCCAAATCCTGCAGCACCACGCGCAGCTCTAGAAAATCATGGCGCCGCGCCAGCGCGAACATACATGTAGCACCGCGGCGAGGCGGAAATGTTGAAATCTTCAGGCTGCCCTGCAAAGAACCAATGAAGCGACTTTACGTCACATGAATCACGAATCATTATTTGCATCGAAAGCAAACTTGCTAAAGCATGACGTGTGCCTGTCGGGTGGCTGGCGCACCAACAAGGTCTTCACTGGATCCACCAAAAGAGGCATAGGTGTTGGTGTAGAGCTTCGTTGACGAAGCGCGTTGTTCGCCACAGAAAATTGATACAGCGCGTGCGAAAGCTCAACTTTACGACCGCCTTTGCGGAAAACGATTGGAAAGGCAGGTCTGATTAAAGCTTTCTATAGCGCATCTGAAAACTCTTCTATTCTGCATGTTTCACCAGCTTGCATGCCACCGGCTCGTTTCATGCAGAGGAAAACTGTAAAACGGCATGCGACGTGTGACGTGTTTACGCTCGATCTGGAATACATGGCTTTCGGAGAGGAATGCAAATTGTAAGTGGCATGCTGTGATACTCTGTGAGATGGACAGCTGGCAGCCGAAAGGCCGGAAAGACTCCGGAAAGTCAATCATCTCAGTTCTACCAGCTGCCGCATCGGACATGTTCGACCTGCAGTGCCGCCACGAGCACATACACTTCGATGCAGCTATGATCAGCTATGCGTACTTTCTTTCAGGTTTTGCAGGGTGCGGCAACAACAAGGGTCCAGCCTCCGTCTGCCTCAGAGAGAATAGGTAGGCCTTAAAATGACACGGCACGGCAGAAACAGATCGCACAGATTGTCAAGAACTTGCGTTCTACGTCAGTCGGGAGGCATCGCATCAAGGTCCAAAGACAAAAGCTCTGCGTCCTCACAAAGGTGGACACACTGCTGGAATCCAAACGATCTTCTACAAGCGCGATCTGGTGTATCCCAGTCCACATGCGAGCCTCGAAGCTAGAATTGCTGCTCGCGCTCGAGTAGTTGATCGTAGTCCATGAAGGAATTCGTCCTCACAATAGCTGTTCACTTTGCCACATTCAATGTGTCATGTCTTCATCTTGCTGGGTAGTGGGATAGCCGTTACTCCCTCAGGACAACCCAGCACGAAACCCTACAGCATGCTACAGCACAATCCTGAAGGGACAAAGGGCCCAAAGGGCAAAACGTCTGCCGTCGGGGCAACCTTGATCGTCGCAACTCTGGGATTTCGGTGCTCTCGAAAGGGTACACCCCCCCCCCCCCCCGCCCGACACTTGCACTGGATGTCATTTACATGCATCACGTGTGCGCAGCGGCACAAGTACTGCCATCAAGGTGCTGAAAGCGAGAGACCGTTCAACGTGCCACAAGTGGCCAAACTCTTGCCAACCGAGGCCTTGGAAAGGCGCCAGCACTCAAAGTCATTCCGACAACTCCGACAACTGGAAATCCCCTTGCCGCCGGATTGCTGACAGTAAGTGGTTTATCGTTGCCGCTGCATCCTGTTGACGAATCAGAGCTTGGGGCAGGAGATTCAGCACAAGTGCATGTAAACGTTTCCATGGTGTCCTCGTGGTCTTGACGGAACTGGGGACTCAACGGCATGAAGGTCTTCTCCGGGCCACGCATCAAAGCCCTTGGCATCGACTTCAGCGCGGATACGTGAGATCAACATGACCCCAACACTTTTTACTCTTTCCATTCGGTACTGAGACGGTGGCGATCGGCTTGGTACCAAAGGCGGAGCAGGCCAATTGCCGTGACGTCCTTTGTACTGAACAGTGCTTGCCCCCGTCCCCGGCCCCCCCGTTCATCCCGAAAGCCATGAAGCATCTCACATTCTGTACGTACAGCGCAGCCCCATTCAGCCGTGGTGCCGATGTGATCGCCTTGTCCGTAGTTGCCACCTGCACGAAGCCCACATGCGACGGTTGCAAAATAGGCTGGAGTGAAAGACAATGGTCAATGATGAGTGTACCGAATCTGTGGGTGATTAACAACCTGCACGAGGATTACACACGTGTTCGACCGGGATTTGTGGCTTGCTTGTATCAGAATGAAGTGTTCATCGCGGTGTTTCAATCACGAGGACGTCGGCCAAGACCGTCGAGCCAACCCCCTTGCCAAATCACAGCCTGGAACACCAAAGGGCTGGAACTTGCGAAGAAACCGCCGGTGCTTCAGGGACCCAGCCACCAACAGCGACTGCCATAGGTTCGATGGTCAGGCTTTGTTGAACGTCTTTACTTCTCAGCATGAGCCTTGGCTGCATTTTGTGAGGCCAGCAGCAAATCGGAAGGCGGGTGTGACGATCGAAATCTTGAATCATCTGGCGTGGTAAGCAGGACAAAGGAGGCCGTTTCTCGCTTGTGGGTCGCCTCGGGGTCTCCGACGCCTCACCTTGTATCCTCCTGACATACGCATCATACGCCGTGTTAGAAGGCTCGCGCCTACCCGGAGTCAACCGACATTCCAAAATTCCAAGGCCTGCAGCTGCGGCATTCAACAGGACGGAGGCGGCATAAGTGCGGCTCAAGTCAAAGTCTCCTCCGGCATATGTCGTATATGTCGTCGTGTCGTATTAGGATACGTTCTAGGATGTTCTAGGTTACTCCAGCGAAGGTTCACTCACGTGGCTTTCTTGCGCCGGAGTCCTGCATCACGGGACAGCCCTGGAGGTGCCGAGAGTCCCACCTGAACTTCACAGAGCTTCACAAACCAGCTCACAAAACGTCACAAACCTGAGGCTCGCAAGTCCTAGCCAAGAATGCTAAGCACCTCGAACGTAAGGAAGAATAGAGCAACCATGAGCGACTTGTGCTGGAGTGCACACCCCCAACACAGGCATGACCAACATGCAACTGATTGCGCGGATGAGAACAAACTCCTGACTTGGGATGACAGAAGCTAGAGAAATCTGGGGAGAGCCTGCTGGGCAGGCTTTTGAGCTGTCAGCGGCTGAAGCTCATCTTCACCGTGAGCATGTCGGCAGTCCTGACGAGTGCGGATTGGAAAAAACACTAGTAGCATAAAATAACACTGCTTCGATATCACGTTGGGATCCATATGTCTCCTCGCCTCGCCCTGTCGGCAACGTCCGTTCAGGTAGAACTTGCAGAGTGATGTCTGCAAGTCAGAGGATGTCACGGGCACTTAGCTTCAACTTTTGTTACATGTGCCTACATGTGTCTACCACGGCATGCATTGTGAATTTGGCCTTGAAGAACTTCTTCGTTGCACGAAGCTGCTCTGGGTTGTGAGCGAAGGAGCAGGAAGGATCGTCGCACGCACCCGTTGTTGTAAGCTTACCTGTAGCAGCTTCGCTGTGATAACAGTCGGATTGTGGCGACGAATGGATGCTGCGCGCACATCATTATGGACAGTGAGATACTGTGAGACTGAGCCAAGCCACGGCAAAGCGACGTAAAGGTAAGATCAGGACGTGTTCGAAGCCTGTGCCAACACTGGTTTTCGACTCGGAGCAAATGCCGGTGCTCTGCGTGTATCATTTTTCTCCTTGGGGGGAGAGGGCTTTGGGGGAGGAATGAAATTGAACTGGCGTCTATGAGCAACGTATACAGCGCAGTTGTGCTGCTCATCCCAATATGAACTGATTCTAATTGAAATCTGGCATCCTTCCGGGGAACCCTTCCGTGACGTTCCGTGCGTACTGCTGCTACCCATCCGGGGGCCTTGACGCTTCCGCGAGCTCATTTCATAAGGTTTCGGGATCTTGCTTCCGCAATCCAGGAGTTAACTTCTGCAAAGGAAGAAGCTTCTGATGCGGCGCTCCGCCAAAACCACACGGGCTTCCGCGCAGTGTTCGCGGAGCTTCCACGCAGCATCACGCAGCTTGGCCGAGTTCGCATCAAACGTCGCGGACGGAGACCCGTTCAAGCTAGTTCAAACCCTCATTTGAATCCTGGTTCCGGAATGCCCAACCACAAAGACTCGCTGAATCTTATACTGATAGTGTTGTAGTCGTCGTACATTTACCGCTTGCTATGGCAAACTTAGCAAACCATGCTGCTGCAGTATAAGAACCAGTCTTATTTTCTTGCAATGACTTTTGCCTCTCGCGAAAGCTGGGAGTCGAAATCTGCAACTATGAAGTGCAACTGAGGCGATGGCTCGGATGTACCGTGCGCGTACTTGCACTTGTCCCCGCGTGTGCACTTGCCCGCTTCATAGAACGAGCACTGCTGAGTCTTGTAGAACCTCGCATTCCATCACATGTTCCAATAGAAGCATTGTGCGATGTGTGGAAATCTGCAGAGCTGTGCCAAGCGGCTGAAGCTCGTAGCGATTCCTGTCCTTGTTGTTGGCCTCAGTGCGAAGAATCCAGCTTTAAGGCCTTAGCGGCTTAGCGCGAAAATGTGCGAAGCAACCACACTGAGTTGAGGGCCTCTGGCATGGCCGATGCGGCGACGGTGGTCCCCTTTTGCACGGTCATCACGGACTGACGTTGCCTCCCCAGACAAGTGTCAGAGGCAGACAGCCTGTCTCCGTCCTTTGACGTCCCTTGTGCTCCGAATTAATTGAACAACTTAACGCACGTACTGAGTTTACATGATATACTTCTGATCAGCCATGAGAGGGTCACTGCAGACTTGCCGGCCTTGCTGTGCTCTCTGGGACTTGAGGTCGAAACTCTCGAGCCGAAACCGCAGTAAGCATCAATCTGGCGCGCATGCCTATGACATCATGTACAGCTTGCATCCGACTTTTGAGGCAAGGTCCCCTTTCTGGGGCTCCTATTTCTAGTACGGCACCCTTTATAAGAACCGCAAAAGCGACCCTAATTTAGAAAACTCACAAAGCCTGGGGCCGACACAACAGCGAGCGCCGCTCGCAACTCAGCGTTGTTCTGCTCGACCTGTAGATCCCTTTGGGGGTGGATCGAGCTGGTGCCCTAGATGCGCCCATCAGTTGGTAAGCCTGAAAGTGCCACCCAGAAGCTTGCAAACTCGCGACTCTCTCTGGCCCACTGGGAATACTGCGAGCTGATGCGCGACACAATATATGACACATCAAGAAGCTCCGCCGAAGCCATGAGGCTTCAGGTATCTTGGTACAGGGAACGCACTCGGGATGCCCCCTTGTTTTGGATGCGGCCATCCGGACTTGCAAGGAGCTTGAATGCACCCCGGACCTACATGGCAAAGCTTTGGTGAGCGTTAAATGCCTCCAAGATCTCCAAGTTCCAAGTCAATTCGTTCACTGACACGCGGCGGTGTGATTTTCTTGGAATTTCGTGAGCCGGGGCCGGTCTCAGATCGGAAACCGCTATCTGGGAAGTGTTCTAGGGAGCCTAGGTATGAAGGATTGCAAAGGGAGTGTAAAGCACGCCAGGTTAAGCATGAGATGATATGAGATGCATGAGCTCAGTCACCTTTATAATCTTAGAATTTTGGGTCTTCTGGGCCAACCCTGACAGAAGCCGCAGCGGGACTGAAAGTTGGAACATCCAGGGCGAACACCTGTCCATAGCTGACGGCCATCGACCTCAACTTTTCACCAGAAACCACCAGACATCATGACATCACAAGCTGAGCTTTACACAGATTCGCTGAGATTCGCTGAGCCAACGGCTGCAGTTGCAGCTCTAGCTCAGACACGGCTACCCGGAGCCTTGCACCCGGCAGACTGCAGCTCGTGATGTGAACTACTTGACTTGCACAGTGCTTGCACATACCTGGACTATCTATGCTGCGCACATGCTAAGCCCCCTGAGCTCCCCAGTTTGAGCTCCTCACTTCTGACGCTCTTGTTCCAGTCGGCCAACGCGCTGGTCCAGCTGGCACGCAGCTGCCATCCGCAAGGAATCCACAGTGGGGCTGCCCCGGGTGGCAGGTTATGGCACCTTATGTCAATTTATACATTTGTTGATTATACATTTTGACTGCCCACCTCCTGCTGCAGCTCACCCACTTCCACGTGCAACGCCTTCAGTTGAGTTGCGAAGTCTCTGTCTGCAAAGCTGACATAGTGCGAGACGTGCCTTGTTCTCCAGCTCCAGGGCATCCGCCTGTCAGTGCCGAAGCCGTCAGTAGGTCTCTCTCGCCCTCGGGTACATTTGCTGACTTTTCCAGTCGCATCCTGCGCACAGCTGTACAATTCACAGGGTGCAGTTTGACACTGCTTCTCATCTTCTTGAGGGTAGGGCAGCATGCCGCCCAGTCAGGGGACCGGCATGGCGTCCTGTTCAGACGCTTCCTGGACTTTCTGGTTGACTTCTGGCTCCAGTGACTCCAACGCGCAGGAGTCTACCATGGATGCGTGAGACTCGACCATGCCCAGGAAAGCTGCCAGTTGGCTGCGCACTCCAGGACACAACTCTGAGCCATCTGTTGTGCATTCTTGGACCGCATCCAGCTCTGCACTGAATGCATGCAGATCTGCCAAGGCAGCCCTCACCTTTTCAACATACTCACGATGTCCTTCTTCGTGCGCCCGGACAGGTTCTCTGAGCAACAAGTACTGCCTGCAAGTATGAACATAGCGCTGCAACATCATGCCCTTCCGAACGGCTCTGTCCAAAGTCGTACCAAGACTCTGCTCACTGCAATTGTCTGATACCGAGATGTCCTGACAGGCTGCACATGATACCCCATTTGCTTCGTAGCGCAGGGTCAGTCGTACGTGCCCAGCGGACAGGCTGCCAAATTGGGCTCGAGGCTTCAACCGAAGCAGTATAAGACCTCCTTCAACAGAGCCATCTTCAGAGACGCCGCTCGGAAAGACCGTGTCAATGTTAACCACCGTCCGAACTCCAGCTGACAAGAATGAAAATATCTTCTGCCATGCTGGCATGGGCAGGCAACCGTGAGCGGTTCGCTGGGCACAAAGCATTAGCGTACGCGCGACTTCCTTGAAGGCAGTGGGATAGTACTTGTGAGCACTCGGCATCCACTCTGCTTCGATGGTCTCTTCATGAGTGTCGAGAGCTGTGCCATAGACAGCATGAAGGTCAAAAGCATCACTCTGATGAGTAACTTCGACGTTGAATGCTGCAGGAAAGAAATTCCAGTCAAAGTTGGAAACGATGATCTTGTGAAGCTCTTCCTGGCGCGTCATACAGAAGTAGTTGGCGCCTCGATGCTTTGTGACCACCTCTGCCAAGGAGGAGTTAAAGTGCGCACCTATGCCGACAAAGGAGACATACAAGCCCCTGTCAGATTGAGAAGCCACCAAGAGATTTAGCTGCTCAGAGTCCAAGTCATCCATGTCAGTGAGGAACAAAAGCCTTCGGTGTCTGCGAACTTCTGGCTCTCCCGATATTTGGATCGCTGCCTCCATGCCTGCAGCTAGAGTTGTGCCACCACCTGGCGTTAATGCAGCGATGCGTGCATCCAGGTCTGTCATTTCTGACACATGGATTAACGGCTGCACAACATGTCCTTGACGTGTAAAAGTTGCAAGACCAAATCGGTCATCGGCACGGAGCCTAGGAACCAAAGACAGCAGCGCGCTCTTCGCTAATGCCAGCCGCGACTGATGAAGGTCGCCGCTCACAGCGAGGCCCATGGAGCCGGAAACATCCAGCACCACGACCATGTCCATGGGCACTTCGTTTCGAGGCTGGCCATCACGGCATGACTTCAGGAAGCAGCCAACCCAAACCTCATCATCTCCACGATCATCGTGCACAGCATGAGCAGTGAGAGCAACGATCTCTTTGGTCTCAGCCCCGCCGGTGCAGAAGGAGTGCTCATTGAAAACACCTGCCGACTTAAGATGGAGGCGGCCCTACCAGCGGCCGTTCACAAAGAGCTAGCAGCTACTGCAGCTACCGTCAGACAGTTTCGAGCATTCTCCAGCCTTGGTATGTCAAGCTTGCAGCGGCAGGCAATCCGCGAGATGAGCTTTGCAGATCAGCTTCGCGCAGCGCTGCTTGAAAGGCATTGCTATCCATTGCGCCCATCGATGATCCGCATCCCATCTTGAAGTGGACAGGGGTGGTTGTGGGCCTGGGCTACTGCAGTACCCGCTGCTCGCAGCTTAACGGCCGGCACACCAAATCACTGGCGTTACATGCTGTGCTTGTCAACCTTACACATCAGCACCTGGCTATCACAGAGCAACCACAGGAGCGGGGTCACGTAAAGTGGTTTCACGGACGTTGCCTTGTCTGCCAAGGCAGCGGAGCTAGCTTTCAGCGTGCGCTTCATGAAGGCTTCAACCTGCGTACGGTCTGCATGTGAACACTATGGACAATTATTGTTTACATTTAAGCCATTGGCTGAGGAAGAACATTACGAAACACAACAATGTAAATGACCGGCCGCTTGTCTATTTTCGGGGCTGCCCTCGCGTAAATGACCGGCCGCCTGTCTATCTTTGGGGCTGCCCTTGCGGCCTCGCGCGAAGAGCAGCGGCGCATGTCGGTCGATGTGCTTCGGATTGTTTGCGCTCGCGATTCCCGCAGAGTACAAGCAAGAATGTCTTTGAAATCTTTGAATTCAGCATTCCGGAAGAAGTGTGGGCGCTCAGAGTTGGCTACTCCATGCAATGAAAAAGCATCGCATCAGTTGTTGCTTCGCTGCTGATGCTCACATCTCAACTCTGCTACCAGTAGGGTAGTGTGTGCCCCAAAGTAGGATCGATCATGGCCGAACGGAGTTGGGCAGCGGTGCGTAGAACCTTCTTACTGTTCTAAACAATGCATTCGAAGTGATTGAAAGGGTCAAAAAATGAATTCGTGAACAAAACAGTTCTATTTCAAGCGGTTGGCAGGGGCAAAAAAATGTTAACCAAAGATACGTTTCAACTGATAAACAATGGATTTGTTCACCATGCGAGTACCATTCAAGTGAATATGTTAAGCATACATTTAATTTCTTTCTAATTTACCGACAACTGATCAACACTGGTGTGCAAACCAGGCCCGAAAACACGGCCACGGTGAGGCTTGTTCACCAAACGCGCAACCCAACGGCCAGACCCCCCAGGGGCCCGAAACCACAGCCACGGCGTGTGCCGTGATTCGAGTCGGTGCGGGTCGGTGCGCCCTGGTGTAGCAGGGTGGCGCGAAGGGCGGCAGACGGGAGGCAGGCGGAGGGCAGCCCGAAAAACAAGAACCCCACACGGCGATGTGGGGAATTAATTGAGATCACGATGCGGCACTGACTCACGGTTGGAGCAGGACCCCGGTCAGAAGTAACCAAAGTGGTTGAAAGCCACCGCCTCTGAGCGCAGCTGCTCATTCTCGTGACCTCATAACCCAACTGTGGAACTTGTACTGAAGTTGTATCCAGTTGCGGTGTATATGGAACATCCTGAATGACTTCCATGATATCTTTGCATGTAGAATGCATGAATGGAATGACAGTGAACTTTGAGCTTCGCCGCCCCACAAGGCCCTGAGGATTGAAGATCCCTGAGGCCAGGGCGGGCCTCTCGCAGCTCTGTGTCCTGATGCGAAAGGACGAGACCAGGCTGAGACAGGGTGTTCCGAAAAAGCAGAATGCATATCACTTGCTCAGCAGTTCGCTATATTTCGTCGAAACTGCTTTTCTTCTAGATGCTGGGCGCGCACGCACAATCGAAAACAAGTGCTACAGTTGGCGCCTGCACAACGTGCCTTCCATGTCCACTCCAAGTCCAGATTCGGCAATTTAACTTGCAGGATTCGTTGTGCTGCTCGTGCTACGTGTTTGTGGTGCCTACGGGAACATTTCCACCTGAAGATCAACCTGCCCTGTCTAGACCAAGGCTCGCCCTCCATGTTCCGACTGACATGTTGCCTGTGCATCACTCAAAGGTACAGCTAACATCCACCGCCCACCGTACATCTACCGTTCAGCGCTACTTATCGAACGGCCCTCGGCTGCTTTTGGACGGCTTCATATGGTGTCACGGTCACGCTCTCGAACCCCAGCGCAGCTCTAAGAATAAACGTGTTTGAAAAAGGTTTTTGAAAAAACGTTTTTGCTGCTAGTGCGAGCCTGAAGCGAAGCATGCAGGCCTACCATTCACATAACCTTTTTATCGCAATAACTGGACAACTCTGATATATTATTGATAGTGCTCAGATCGACTTCTGTAAGTTGTTTGTTCATTCTACATACAAATAGGTTCGTTGCAACTATTTACAAATGTTTCCATCTCCTTCAACTAGTCCGTCAAGCTTTATCATGTTATCAAAATCCATTTACATTTATAATTTACATTCCGATGTTTCAGGTTCACAGGGGGTCCAAAGCCCCTCCTAATGTTTACAACTTGTTTACAACTTCTTTAGAACTTGTTTCTAACTTGTTTGCAGATGCTTTTTTGCAGCTTATACGGATACGCTTCTGTGGACAGATGCCCCCTGCCTTCGGGGTGAGCCTTTCGCAGAGCACTGGGGCAGTGCAGGTTCTGAGGCTTGAGGAACTTGAGGGCTCGAACTGATCCGAAACTTCAGATTCCACCTGAGAACCTACATCGTGATAAGTACAGCAAACTTTGCACCTCGGAGCACAGCATCCAAGTTTCTTTAAATCAATATCGTGATGCATGACTGGCAAGTGGAAGGTCAGGTTAGGCAGATGTGCGCCAGCATTGGATCGCGCGGTTCCGGGGTTTCAATGCTTCTGCCACCCGACCAGCAGTCGGGTGGCTCGTCAACACATTGCACACTTTCTCGAAAACACATTCTCACCCCACGCACGATCCATTGGTCTGCAGCAGCATTAGCAGGAAAGCAGAGGTTGTCCTGATAACCGCCGTATCAGCAAAACAAAAACTTACTCTACTGACTCTATATGGACAAGCTCTGCACATTCTGGGTCAGCTCGGCAGCTTGAAGCCACTGATGCTGTCCTCAGTGGCTCAATTCCATCTCGTACTATAACGAACCCTCAAAAAAACGTCCAGAACAGAACCCCGTGACCTTGACCACAAAACAGCCGAGGGGCGATGGAGGCTCGATCTGCTGCAGGAAGTCCTGCCTCGTTGCAGCACGCATGCAGGTCCTCCACCATCCGCATCAAGGTCTGCCAGGGATTGCAACGCATGTCTGTGCTTTGATATCTCGCCTTTTTACTTGACGGGTCTGCTTTGTACTCATGTGCAGCTGCATGCACCGTGATGTACTGTGATGCACCTCCTTTTGCTGGGCAAGCTGCGACTTTTCGTCTTCCAACTCCTAAGGTATCATTTTCAGGGGGCAAGTCAATGTAGTGTGTTTGCAAAGTACCGCTGCCTCGAGGAGCAGCTGCAGCTTTTGATTGCCTTCTCTTCGTTCTGCAAGTGATCGAGATGCCTTTAAAAGCAACAGATAGCTAGCAACAGACAATAGCTGGCCCGATACGGACAATGCCCTGACTCGTGACATTAGGGCATTGGGTGCCTCATCGCGCTCCCTTCGAAGCGCCCGGATGCGGATGTTCGCCGCCTTCGAGCCCCCGCAAGAAAGTGCACATAATTTCGACGTCTGAGCTTGAAAAGCTTTTGGCCTCGATTTTGTTGTTGGCTTCTTCGCCAAGTTTTGAGAGCTCAACCTTCACAAGCACGAACATGCGTAACATATTCGCCTCGGCTTCCTGCCTAGAAGCGTCTGGAACAAGCAGACCCTTCCCCCCAAATTTTCTGACGCCCCCCCCCCCCACCCTCCCCCCCACCCTCCCCCCCACCCTCCCCCCCACCCTCCCCCCCCACCCCCCCACCCTCACCCTCCCCCCCACCCCCACCCCCCCCCCCCCACCCCCCCCCCGCACCCCCCCCCCACCCCCCCCCCCCCCCCACCCCCCCACCCCCCCCCACCCCCCCCCCCCCCCCCCCCCACCCCCACCCCCCCCCCCCACCCCCCCACCCCCCCCCCCCCCCCCCCCCCCCCCCCCACCCCCCCCCCCCCACCCCCCCCCCCCCCCACCCCCCCACCCCCCCCCCCCACCCCCCCCCCCCACTCCCCCCCCCCCCCCCCCACCCCCCCCCACCCACCCCCCCCCCCCCCCCCCCACCCCCCCCCACCCCCCCCCAACCCCCCCCCCACCCCCCCCCACCCCCCACCCCCCCCCCCCCCACCCCCCCCCCCCCCACCCCCCCCCCCCACCCCCCCCCCCCCCCCACCCCCCCCACCCCCCACCCCCCCCCACCCCCCCCCCCCCCCCACCCCCCCCCACCCCCCCCCACCCCCCCCCACCCCCCCCCCACCCCCCCCCCACCCCCACCCCCCCCCCACCCCCCCCCCCCACCCCCCCCCACCCGCTCTGCCCTTCCTCCCTCTTTCGTCCTGTGAGGCGGCGCGCGCAAGCGTTTACAATTATCCATGTGCCTGCTCCCTTACCCACTGCGTGATGTCTGAAAGCTTGATCGTCTGTGTGCCCTATAAGCACTTTTTTTTGCAGTGTACAGACGTGTGGACAGTGACTCGCAATAATTCAACTAATTCTTTCAGGCTCATAGACGTCGCCTCATAGCTTTGCAGCTCTCCTCGGAGCTGAGTGCTTAAACTTTGCTGCGTTTCGAGCTCCTCAAATCTCAGACAAAATGCACAACATGAAGCGAGAGATGCAAGCTCAGCTCCTTGTGCGCTTCGGCGTCTCGCCCACGCCTCCCACTGCGTGTGCGCACGCACATGCACCCACACACCCACGCGCACAACCACCTTTCCGAAAACGCAAGCACACACACACACATGCAAAGAACAAAAGAAATGGCTGGATCGGTCTACATCTTCAATGTGTGACGACTCAGTGACGACAATCATTCCTTGCTGTGAAATGCAGGTACGTCACCTCGGAATGATGCAGTGTCACATGCATACGCGTGACAGAAGGTCAACCGTCTCATGTTGGCTCCGCTTGTAACAGAAGCATGCCCTGCTGCCCTTCGTGAAGTGAAGCTAGCAAAGCATGAATTGGGGTGACCCGGTCCTTGAATGCACAACAACATAAACATGGAGACACGCTCAGACACACACGCACCACACACACACACACCCACTAACCCACCCACCCAGACACACAGACACACACCCCACTTATACACACACACACACAGAACTGCTAGGCGGGCGGAGCTCGCGTGTCCGTGCAAGAGTGTTTCCTCGGATGTCGGCGTGAGTGTCTCATGCCTTCAAGGTTAACAAATCGTAAGGCCCGACTTTGCAACTTTGTTCACGATGTTCTCGTAGAAATACGGACAAGACATACAGGAAGCCTACGCGAGAGCAGGAATCGGAAACCAAAACAGGAGCAGCGAGAGGACCTGTCATGCAGAGCAAACTTGTCTCCTCACAAACCGGGCAGCCTGTGCCGACTCGTTTGTCAGTCAGAATACATCTGCATTTGCACGGGTTCGTGCAAAAATGCGGGATTGAGAGGTGAGCGATGAAAGGCACCGGCGAAGAACCCGAATGAAGTACTGCTGGAGAAACTTTGTTTCAATGCTTGATTGCTGTTTACGGTAGTTGAGATTCAATTTCAGATAGGTAGGCGCAACTCTTCGAGTGAGGATGTCGAACTAACATTGCTTAGACAAGGCATCTGGTTACAATGTTTGCTGTCCATGATGATAAGACGCTTTGCGGACATAGTGCGAAGAGACACAGAAAAAAAAACACGATCTTGAAACAATCGCTTGAATACAACCCAGGACAAGGGTGCTTTAGAACAACCTCGATATAGCCCCAAAAGAGATGGTGCAGCTCAACATATGGTGGTTCTTTCAGGGGCACTGCCAGGTTAAGTCTGAAGGTACACTGAGAGTATGAAGATGGTGCATTCACGACTGAGCTGCCAATACCGAGGGAGGGTCTGTGCACATGTGCCGAGGACGTCAGGACGTCCTTTGCAGAACATGTAGTTTGACCAGCTTTCTCCTGTAGCTGAACCGAGAGGACGACCTCTTTGATGCAATATCTGCGGTTGTCGCAAGAACGTGATAGCTTGCATGCTATCGCATGCTCTTCAATGCACGGTCTACAACAACGCGGGTATGAATTCCACGAGGTCTTGGTTGAAGCGTGTGGCTCAACATCGTTGTAACTGATGTTTGGCTCGTCGGAAATCCGTTTGGTGATTTGGCAGCAAGTCAACGATGGGTACTTGGTGGTCTTTGGCGCTGATACCCCATAAGCCTCTTTGTGAGGAATTCTGTGTAGGTGCGTCACGAGAAGTTTCTCCCACGATCTTGCACGAGACTGAAGAAGGGGACAGGCACCTGGCCAGTGCAGCTTCGGTCTGCATGGCGAGACCTCTTGCCTTGGCAAAGACGTCTGCTCAGAAGCCCATCTCACACCACAGTGTTTTCTTTCATGTTTCGATCTGATTTTTTGAGTTCGGGGCCTCTTCGAGCTGACGACTCGTTCGCTCTTCCAGCAGTGTCCTTTTCAAGTCGACGTGTTGCTGCCATCTGCGGATGACCGCCTTGTTTCAGCTCGGCTGCATGGACGGCTTTTGTCTCCATTGGTCTCCTGTTCCGATAACGCTTCGTCAGACAATTCCAAGGCTGGAGTCTATCACGTCACCTCCATTGAGCAACACGTCCAGCGCTTCCGCAGATGTAGGGGCGGTAGTTACTCGCGATGCGGACCTGAACGAAAAACTCAGCAGAAGATCCTTTCACATGCATCCTGAGAGAAGCTCTAGGCGATTCCGGACAGCAGATACATGTTACTAAACCAGGGCTGCCCGGGCTGCCCCAAACTTCAACACTGTGAGGTCGCGGCTGCAACTGCTCCTGCAGGGCTGCGCCCCATTGATGGCCAATGACAGCAGATGCAAATGACCGGCTATCAGCGAGTTGCCATACGCGACTGTTATATGAATATGCTGAAAGGTAGTCGCCTGTCGTCAACTATACATGATGGCCTGCAGCAGCTCGATCTCCTGAGCTTGCTCATCAGCCTGAGCCTCAGTGCAGCTCTTCAATACTTGTTTCCCCAGCCGAAGGAACTCGCACCTACAGTACAGCCATACTCGCTTCTTGTGGAGCCACTGGCTACAATGTCAAGCTCTCAGGGCTCATGTGGCCTTTGCATTTTCTTAAGTTGGTTGGGAGGCCCCAAACACAAACTTCCTGACTGCCAATGGTTTTGGCCATGAAGAGCCGAAGATGACACAATGAAGGCAGGGGACGCGACTGAGGCTTCGTCCCTGAGATGCATAAGTCTTTGTGGGAGGTCACCCGTCCCATTCTGCTGCGCAGCAGCCTGATAAAGAAATGTCAAGAAGCGGTCTGTGTAGTAGCAGGAGTGAGGGTTGCAGAATGTTTCAGAAGGCATCGAAAGGCTCGCCCGACAAAATTGCTGGCTGGGACCACCTCGAGGTTCTGGGCCGTGCACCTAAAGCCACACGACGTTTCAATGGCAGAACAGACTGCAAAATCAGTAGGTGTTCTGCGTGCGATCATGTTGTCATGTGCCGGGCTACATCACAGCATGCTGCTGTTGAGATCGCAGGAGGGGTCCCCATCGCTTGATGCGGTCTTGCCTGGCACGAGCCCCAAGTTCATGGCTCAACTAATCACAAATTTGCCACTGAGGTCCATCGGTGCCAAAAGAATGCAGCCTTGGCAAGTCCTTCGTCCACAACAGTCTGTCAGTCTCGGCGAGTTCATCTGCTCGACAGAGGGAGATGCAGGCCTCCAAACGGGTGTCACGCTGCATGGGACGTCCGAGCTCAGACTCTCCCAACAACGCTGCCGTCGCTACAATTCATGGCAGTCACCGGAGTTCGACTTAAAAACTGAAAAGGCCCGTGATTCGCGTTGGAGAGCAGACCCTGCGCACTGGTGTTGTGGCAAGTGTGGCTGCGCTCTCTCAACTCTCAAAGTCAAGAAAACAAGCCTTCGGCTGGAACAGCTGCCGCGGATTGCTCATGATGCCCTGACAGTGGCACTGAGTATCACTGAGTCAAAGCAGTTCGACACATTGACACACATCTCCTCTCTGCACAAGTGTGAAGTGCACAATGCAGTATATGCAATGTTCAGCACCACGGCAGCACAACGGCAGCCTGGAGAAAGGACTCCGAACTGTTGGCAGCAAATGGGTTTCCATAGCCTGCGGCATACGCACCCTTGACTGTTGGGGCAGAATATGCTCACGTCTCGGCTACAGAATACTGCAGAGGAGCTCATGTCCCCATGTTATGCGGTTCAGAGTGCAGTATGGTGCAGTGGAGTCATGCAATCGAAGCCTAGGTGAGCAACGGAATCGTTGAGCCCTGCGCTTTCAAGGTTGACCTTAGCACCAAGTCTCGGAAACCGACTTCCGGCTTCACTGAGACCCGTTGGGAAAGCAAGACTGCACGACTATGCTTCCACATGAACCCTTACCGCAGCCGCAATGGGAAGTCAGTGAGAGGCAGGCCCAAGTAAAGTACAACATGCAGTTGCAGAGGTCTGACAGATGACGAAGGGGAATACGTACCTGAAGTACAGCATGTGTCGCAGTCGCATGACGTCGCAAGCATATGCAAGCATAACAATCTGTCAAACGGGCCTCGCCCACATGCCGCTTCTCGGCGTGTTTGGAGAAGGGCGGTGTGTCCCGTGTGGCCCAAACCTGTGCTTCGGGCTTGCGCATGGTACATAAGGAAAGATGCCCACATTTGCCCGCCTTAAGAACAAGGACGACATCCTCAGCCTGCGACCTGAACTTCAGCGATTTCGAAGGCGGTAATGCTTGGGATTGCTTGGGACATCTTGGGACCCTGCTTGATAATGGCGACCGTGCCAAGACTATGAAGGTCCTCGCCAGCCACACGATGCTCCACGTCGGATAGCCTGAGTGAACATGGGCAAGCATGAAGATTGCAATATATTGCAATGCACCGTGTCATTTTGCTGTTGCAGTGTGGGCTGAGGCACTGGCGTGATGCATAATGTTTCCCCGACCTGTGTGTTCACACAGCGCACCTCCAGCCGCGGAGTCTGCTCTCTCCATGAACATTCAGGAAAAAAAGCCTGCAGTGTCCAGCTACGTCACCACAGCTGCAGTGAGCACTCAAAACACACTCTCGAACTAAACTCAGTTCATCCGTTGCTGGCTTGCTTTGGACTCGTCATTCCAGATTTGTTCAGATGGGCTTTCTTCAATCATGGGGGGGGGGGGGTTAGCAACTGGTGTTGGGATCGGGAGTCGGGAGGTATGTTTCGGGGGTGTGCAAACCGTGCGCCCTTCTTAAGCCGGCACCCCCGAAAATCGAACAAACCCAGACGCCTTCATATGCTGTCGGAGACTTGGCCGGAGTCCGGCCACATAGTACAGGCAAGTTCAAGTTCGAACAGTTAGCGCACTGTCTCTCCAGGTTAAAGCCACCTGCCTCATGGCATATGGCCGCAATGTCAAACTTACCAAGGCCGCCGTCGAAAATTGCACAAGCCTCGGACGGCGCAGCGGCGCAGCCTGCCCCTTTACGACCCTCAGCCTGTGAAGGCAAGTGGCCCGCCCAACGTTCAGGCTCCTCAACAAGGCATCCACCATTTCGGCTGCATCGGACCGAATCTAAGCAGAGTTATGATGCTGCGCCTGCGCGAGTCTTCCGCAAACTCAGGAGATAGATGACTCACAACTTGCAGTCAGTTGGACTTTTTGACAGCCTAAGCAAGGTCTTTGTTTGTTGCAGAGCGCATGCATAAAAAAAAACTTCTCAAAGCACCCGCGCACCGCGTACTAATGTGTTTGAGCCCCTGCATGGCTATTGCAGACAGGCGGGCCGAGACTGAAGAAATTCCACACACGAAATTCTCGTGACTTGTACTGCGCCTGCACTCGGATCAACTGCTTGTAGTGTTCAGCCACGTCTTCGCTCAGTCCACCCCCACCGACACCTCCACATTCAATGGGCGCGGGATGCTGTGACTCTCTCTGACAGCATCCTGCCTTCGGCAACATACAGCTGCACCATACGCCGCTGCACGACCTGTGCTCAAGTTTATGAGCAGCCATGACGCGTCTGGTCGAGCCTGCTCCACTGATCAAAGTTGCGTCGGCAAAAACTTTTGCCACTTCACACTTTGAGTCCTTCCACTTGGATCCTCATTCCGCATTGGTTCCACAGGTCTCTCAAGCAGATCTCTAACAGTCTTGGCACCCTGCACGCTGCTGCTCGCGGACAAAGTTTCGGTAGTGGGCATTGTACCAGCCTTGTCAAAAGTCGGCCAAGTTGGCCCATTAATTTGCTTCTAGAGTCTGGCTGGGTCTGGCTTTAAATACAGATTACAGACGATTACAGTGATTACAGATGCTTTAACCAAGGAGCGGAACTCTGCCAGGCCCCTGGGTGGACGCCTCGACGGAGCCAGAATGAAACCGGAAGTCAGAGGGTTTACAAATGGGTGCACCAGTGGGCTCACTCTGTGCGCCACGGGTTGAACCGAGATCAGCACTGCAACGCCTCTGATCTCAAAAGCGACTTTACCTCAAAGCTGTGTGCTCTTGGCAATTGCAGTGCTCAGGTCGTCTCATCCTAGTAAACCAGAATAGCCGCTTGAATAGCCCTGACAGGAATGCTGCGGCCTTCTCCTGGTAGGCCTCGATACCCACACCTGAGCAAACAAAACAAGAATTAATGGTCTGCACATGTCTGCACTCTCAATGCTTCTGCCCTGCGCAACTTGGCTCGAAGCGTCTGGCGATGAGGGACATCAACGCCGCGCAGTCGGCCTGGCCAAACAGGCCGACGGTATCTGTCAATGCTTCATGCAGCGCGCCAGACCTCTGTGTGCTCCGAGATGCAGGTGCCCAGGAGCAAACAGGCCAGGCCTTCAAGAGATAGATGAGCTTTGGGGATAGCCCGCGCTTCGAAACCATGCGCGTGTGAATCGCTGCAGAGGCTGGATTTGGCTGAAACTAGGCTGATTAGAAGTCGGACTGCAAGGCCTTCAATCTGTGCTTGGTATGCGCCACAGCCTGGCACGTGGTATAGGATGCCCGTTGTCCAGAGCCATGCAACAACAGCTGACCCCTCTGAAGATGTTTGAGTGTCTGGCGATTACCCACACAAGTGAGATCAACAGCCTCAGGTATTCCCCGTTATCCCAACCGAAAGTCAAAGAGGAAATTATGCGGAGCTTTGCTATGCGCGTGCTTCAACTTTATAGCCTTAGCAGAGCGACTGGGGCGCACGCAAGTGGAATCATCACGGGCGAAGTCGCAAAGCTTCCGAGTGCTGTCGGGCAAGTTGCCTGTCTTAGATGTTTTGTACGTCTTGCGACGTCGAGAGCCGTCATCCTTTGACTGAGGCCGGCTGCTAGCCAGTACAACAGTAGCTTCAGAAAGCCCAGGAGGGTACTGACCTTCACACACACATGCAGGCGATTCGTGACACAGCAAACTTGTCTGCACAGGCTTCACTCTCAGAAGCGCGCTTCTTGTGAAGGACCACTCATCGAGTCCTCTGCCTGCGGCATCGTGATCAAGTGAACGTATTTGCCTGTGAGCGTGTGTCTTACTAAGGCAAATCTGTGAAGCGAGGTGCGAGGTGCGAGGTGCAGGCCTCTTGGTCTCCATGAGCCGCCAAGCAGCTCCTGCTCGGCTCGCAAGCTTTAAACGTAGCTCCAGTGCTCATGTCTCCGGCAATGTCCCCACAAATGGCACTGCTGTGATCCTGACCGTCGCTGAGAAAGCTCCGAACCTGACTCTGACAGCCCACAGGACGAAAGAGCTCCCCACGCCCCCCCCCCCCCCCCCCCCCGTGCTCCCCAAAAGGGGAAAGAAAGGATTCTAAGCCTGAGCAGAAAACACTTGTCACTCCATTTTTTTGTCTGTCGCGACAAGTATACGATTACTTGTACTGAGTGTCTGGACCATGTCTGTTTTAGTTGCGAGGGCTCGGAGAGTGTACCTGGGGAGTAACTGAGCATACAGTAGGCAGTAGGCAAGAAGAGGCTAAGAGCAGCTAAGGTGGTGGAGGTCACTTCCGCTGTCATGGCGCTAAACAAACTTCACAGGGTAAAAGTACTTCTCATTCAGAATGAGGTGACCGATGCTTTGCCCGTAGCCGGTACTGGTTTGCAGTTGTGGTTGGCACGTCATGGTACAACAAACTGCCTGTCACACGGAACGGGAGATGGTTGGGAGATGGTTCTGCATGATTGACAAGAACTGGAAGGATGGACACATATGGACACGTCACACGACGGAATCAGATAAGATGCTAGGACTCCTGCAGCAGCTCTTGAAAAGTCTTTGCCGGACCAGCATCGCCAGGAATCGACACCGGCATGGTGGCACAAGCGCTCTGAACCTGAGGCAACGATTGCGGCCCTTTTGTTTCGTATGTTTTGCAAAGCCTTTTGTTAGTTTCCTCTTCGTTGTCCATCGGTTCCCCCTTGCCGGGGCATGTCAAACACGGCGCTTGCAGGCTTTGCAAGGTTAGGCCATGTTTTTAGGGTTGCAGGAATTGCGGGTGCCAGCCCGCAGCATCCGAGCACTAGCCCTGCGAAGGCTTGACTTCACCTCCCGGACAGAAACATGCTGGCTTTCCATTTGTGATTTTTCCACAGCTGTAAACAAGAAACACATGCTGTGCGTCATCTGAAAACCGGCCAACTCCAAGCTTTCATATTCCAGTTACCGGCGGAGCGGGATCTAAAACAACAGAAGTGCTTGTTTAGGCTTTTGGTTGGGTTTCCAACTTTCAGGAAGGTGAGATGAAAACATCTTCAACCCAAAAACACAGTGCCGAATCCAAACAAAACGAGCGGCGGTTTTTCAGTGGGAAGGGGCGGGGAGGGGGGGGGGAGGGGCGTGGGTGGCGGCGATTCTCACGGCAATGGGCGAAGGAGCTCTCTTTGGCCAAAGGCTGTCGCAGTCCAACAGTACAACCATTTCCAACCACGAGACCGTTCATGTGGCACACTTGGCGGATCAAGACTCAAGAGTCCAATATTAGGTCGATTGGTCGACCTTCTTAAACTAATTGTGCATCACGCCTTGAAGTGATGGAGGATTTCATCCATCCACAGTAAGTCGACATTATTAGACACTTGTACACAAAGACAGTGGTCCTAGCTAGCACCATGCGCACGTCACACCGACAGCCAAGAGCTGTTCTCCAAGACTTTGTGATCGCGTACCGAGATCCCAGCGCTTGTGTTCCCACGCATCATGCCAAGCAGCATGCCCAACCTGTTTTTACTGGATGTGGTTGGCATCTTGACAGCAATCCCCCACACCCTCAAGTTGCTAGGCACGCAGCGCAAACCAAGAAACCTCCGAGGAAGCAGCACCACCTATACGCATCGGTAGAAATGTCTTGACCAGTATCATCTCTGTCAGACTTCTCAATGTGACCGAATGCCTCCTCCAGATAGGCATGCAGCCTGCGGGCAGCTAAGCTGCAAAGGCTAAGCAAAAACATGTTGTCGGCACGCATCCTCCATGCACCGTTGTAGACTTATATCAAAAAAACGAAGCAAGATGTGATCCGAATGTGGAAGCGGGCCTCCAGCACATCGACCAGAAGACGTCCTGCTGGTCTCACCTATTGCAGAAAACATAGAAGAGACATAAGCGATGCATAGCGATGCGCAGAGAGCTTCCGCAGCAGCTTCCTCAGTTTCCTATGCTTCCCTCATGGCACCTCAGGCGAATCAGCCAGCTGTGGACTGAGGGAAGAGCACAAGAAGGACCTGCAGCCCAGCTCAACTTGCGGTCGCTCCATGTGTGACGGTTCACTATCGGGTCTGTTCTACTCCAAAAAAACGGTAGAATTGCGGAAGCTGATGCTGTTTTGACTCCTCTTCACATAACTTTTCCGGCCGTCGATGGAGACCAGTGGCAAAGGAATGCAAAGCAATGCAAACACAATAACAATTGACTATCTGATCAAGGAGCCTAAGCAAGAGGATCAGGTAAAACCACAGATTGAGGGCACAAACAGCTTGCAGATGTGGAATGGTGCGGAGCTCTGGATCAGGACTTGGCCCAAAGCGGGCCTCCATAACAGAAGCATGCGGCATGAGCGAGGGGGAGGGGTTGCCAGAGAGGCCTGGGTAGTTTTGGTACTCAAGGTGCTCGCCTCCGAACACACGGATGCATGTGACCACCGTGCGCCCATCCACACCCTTTTGGCAGCATCATCGGATTTTAGGCTGGCGAGACTCTGAAGTGTCGGACTGGTCACTTGCAGGATCCAGAATGCTGGTGACAGCTCTTGGTGCGACGAGGCCGTGCGTGAGGCAAGGGTCGCGAGTGCTTGAGGGGAAGTGTCGGGGGTCGGGGTTGGTGCCATTGGGAACAAAGTCCACATTGCTTCGAGGATGGGACGCCGCAATGCATTGTTGCGGGTGCAATTTGCACTTTCGTCTGCACAACCTACGTCAGCGGCAGACAGGCGACTTCGATTTCAGCAACATGTCATGTGCATGTTTTCACGCATCCTTCACGAGAACACCATGCAGACGTGGCAGTGTGTTGGTATGTGCGCGCGTTGTTCAGCAAATTCATCGGCTTGCAAGGGAGCGGTGTACAACGAAAAAACCCGAACGTGATTTCAGTGGCTGCTACGATGTTCTCCCATGTTCTCCCACTGTGCTCTCATTATGCTGCCCAACGGGATGCACAGAAGCTCCATGAATCAGTTCATACGAAGGGCTGTGCCGGCTAGGCGACTATTCGCCTCGGCTTCACGCCGAGAGGCGTCTTGTCTCCTTCCCCCCTTCCCAAGCCTTTCCCCAACCAGCACTTTGCATCACACCCCTCCCCCGCCCTGTCAGACCTGCTCAAACCGCCGAGAGGATAAACTTAAATGTACCATTTCTTCACAACCACAAATTAGTCCGACAAACAAGAAATGTGAACCAAAGGACACTGAACGGGGACGAAGAGTATTTCCAAGAGACTAACCGACACGTCCAGGTGCCAGAAACAAACTATAAGCCCTGTAGGCAGCACGACGCCAAAAAATGTCAGGGTCAACCCCTGTCCTGCGAGCCTCAGCTTCCCCTCGTCAAGATCAGGCATACAGATGTGACACTGCATGGCTTGTGCTTGCGGTGTCAGGCACCGCATAGCCATTCCGAGCATCTGGCTGCAGGGAGGCATGTCTGGCAACACAACGGCAAAGCACTCGCCCTGAAGCTCAAGAGCCGCTGAAAATTCGCATAATCGCAATGAACACCACATTTGGCACACCCCTCAGTCCATGTTGCTGGGGTCTCTGGCCAAGTGCATTGCGCAGACTCAGACGTGTGACTGGGCCTCAGGTAGTCTCAGAATGCGGCTGCAATGCATGAGTTGTAGGGCTTGACAGCGCTGGTTTTTTGGCAACATCTCTCGACTCTGGCTCCAACCGAGCAGCACCCCAACCAGATCCTGCCACGAGAAGAGCATAATACCGTGTCAGGTCATCTTAGACAGTGTTTCTGCTTGGCTCGCACAGATCGCAGAACACTGTTTTAGCTGCTGTTGCTGATCGACAAGACTCTATCGCGCGAAGGGCAGTAGATGACGGATGTCTCTGATGCTGCGACGATGAATTGTGCATGGCTCTGATACTGAGAAATACTGCATGAAGTTTGCCTGAAACAGGTCGGCTGACAAACAGCAACGGTCCACTGGAGTTGCCATGCCCTCGCTCGAAGCTTTGCAGGAGATCGGCTGCCTATCGAACTGCCCAAAACATCACAAGCCACATGCTGTTGCTGCTGTAGCTCTGCACATCTGCACATCATGGCCATGATTCAAGGAAACGGGTGACTTGTGAAATGGCACGGAACATGGCATGGAACATGGCATGGAACATGGCATGGAACATGGCTCTGCCTGTGGGCACTGTTCCAGCGACTCGAAGAGCCGCACAAGCATCAGCTGTGCGGCCTCTCAAAAATTGGAAATCTACAAACAATCAGTAAACAAACAAAACAACCTAATTCAGATGGGATGACAAGTTCTCCAACACATTGCTGGAGATCGTTCGAGCCTCGGGCCTCTGCGAGCTGCGGGTTGGAGAGGTGCTGGCACAGGTCGAGCGCGCCTGCCTTGATTAGCGCCAGGCCTTGTGTCATCACCGGAACCGTTGTTTATCAAAGCCGTGGGATCAAAGCCGTGACGTTTCGTTGGCGTAAATGCTGCCCGAGTGCGATTGGCTTCAGCTTCTCGAGCCTCGGCCTCCTCGAGAGGACTAGCCAGCAAAAGCGCAGCATCCAGCAGCAGAGATAGGCAGGCCCAACGAGACTCCGCAGAGACCTCTGGCCTCGGTACGCTGCGAAAAGCGTTGAACATGTCCACGCTGGACAATGAACAAGGAACGACTACGTATGCCTGGACCTACCTCCATGTATGCAGATTGTGCAGTACATTACGGGTGGAGTTTTTTGCAGGTCTTTTCTCTTGTTTTTTTTTTTTGTTTTTTCTTTTTTTTCTGGCCTTCTTTGTATGACATTTCAGCGAAAAACCCCCACCCCCACACCCCGACCCCAGCCCCCTCTTTACCCCTCCCACAAGAACTAGCGGAAAAAAATTGGGGTCGTCGGCAGCGGTGGCAGCGGCGGCAGTGCGGCTTCAGCCCTTAAATCTTTTCATCGGATTCCGACTACTTTTCGTAGGAATTCTTATTTGCTTTGTTCGAAGCCTTATTTATGCTGGCTCTGTTTCCTGGGTTTTCCCTAAGAAACACCTTTATTCCTTTCACATGTTAATGGGAACCCGTAAACTTTCATAGGACTCATACCACTTTTCATATGATGTCTTCTGAATAAATTAACGTAAAGCGTCGATTCATTCTGCTCGACTCCAACTTCGAATCTGCTTCCTTGGTTTTCTCGAAGAAAAACCTCTTCTCCCCTTACATTTTGATAGGATCCTCTATATTTCATAGGAATCATACTACTTTTCACAGGTACTTGTAATAATTTCAAGCACAATTCTCGCCTGATGGATTGCAAAGCTTGCATGGCTTAAAAACCGGGCCCCCCCCCCCCTTCAATGCTCGCATGATAGGTTTCAAAAGGGCTCATATGCTTTGAAAATCTTTGAACAAGCCGGCACGGCTTAAACAAACAAGGTGGGGTTGGGGAAAGGGCGCAGACCCCCCCCCCCCGTTTGCAAACACATAAAAGACTCATATGCTTTGAAGCAAGCCTGCACGGCTTAATTAAAAAGCAAGGGGGCCGGGGGGCGCGCAGCACCTACAATGCTCGCTTTCAAACAGCTGCATATGCATTGAAGAAAGCTGGGCACGGACAAAATGCGAGGCGGCTGGGGGCGGGCGCAGCCCCCCCGCCCCCCTTTTGCAAACACAATGCTCGCATGATGGGCTCCAGAAAGACTCATATGCTTTGAAGCAAGCTTCGCACGGCTTGTTAAAGCAGAGGGGTTGGAGGGGAGCGCAGCCCGCCCCATTTGCAAACACAATGCTCGCATGATGGGTTTCAAAAGGACTCATATGCTTTGAGGCAAGCTTTTTGCATGGCTGAAAAAAGCGGGGGTTTAAAACAATGGGGGCGAGTGCAGCCCTCCCCCCCCCCCCCCCCCCCCCCCCACAAATTGCAAACAAGGGTTCCTCTAGTTGCACGGCTTAAAAAGGGGGGGGGGGGAGTGGGGTCCCGCCACCCCCCCATTTGCAAGCACAATACAAAAATCTCATATGATTTGAAGCAAGCTTCCACGGCAAAAAAAGCGGGAGGGTTGAAGGGGGGAGGGGGAGGGGGGGCGTAGCCTAAGCCGCTTTTCGAGGAACACGAAGCAGAAGCCTGAACCCATGACCCCTCATATGCTTTGAAGCAAGTTTCTTTTTGTTGTTATTTCTTGGTGATGATCTCTCTCTCACTATTTCTCTATTTCTCTATTTCTCTGTTTCTCTATTTCTCTATTTACTTCTTTCTCTTTCTCTCTTTCTCTCTCTTTGATTTATTCGTTCATTACAATTCCTTTTCTTTCTTTCTTCTTTCTTCCCTTCTTCCCTTCTTCCCTTCTTCCCTTCTTCCCTTCTTCCCTTCTTCCCTTCTTCCCTTCTTCCCTTCTTGCCTTCTTGCCTTCTTGCCTTCTTGCCTTCTTGCCTTCTTTCCTTCTTTCCTTCTTTCCTTCTTTCCTTCTTTCCTTCTTTCCTTCTTTCCTTCTTTCCTTCTTTCCTTCTTTCCTTCTTTCCTTCTTTCCTTCTTTCCTTCTTTCCTTCTTTCCTTCTTTCCTTCTTTCCTGCTTTCCTTCTTTCCTTCTTTCCTTCTTTCCTTCTTTCCTTCTTTCCTTCTTTCCTGCTTTCCTGCTTTCCTTCTTTCCTTCTTTCCTTCTTTCCTTCTTTCCTTCTTTCCTTCTTTCCTTCTTTCCTCTTTCCTTCTTTCCTTCTTTCCTTCTTTCCTTCTTTCCTTCTTTCCTTCTTTCCCTTCTTTCCTTCTTTCCTTCTTTCCTTCTTTCCTTCTTTCCTTCTTTCCTTCTTTCCTTCTTTCCTTCTTTCCTTCTTTCCTTCTTTCCTTCTTTCCTTCTTTCCTTCTTTCCTTCTTTCCTTCTTTCCTTCTTTCATCTTTCCGTCTGTCCTTCTTTCTTTCTTTCTTTCCTGCGTTCCTTCTTTCGTTCTTTCCTGCTTTCCTTCTTTCCTTCAAAACACAGAGGGAATAGATGTTTCCTAGCGAAAACATAAGGACCGTGCATTTTCCTCTCAACATATCCAGGGGGTAGAGGTTTTCCTAAATAAAACCAAGGAAAGGGACAAAACAAAACAGGCCCTCCGTACATTACAGTATCTTATGCAGTTGCCTCGGTTGCTTTCATGCCGGGGCCGTGGCTTATCTTCCTCCTCACTCTCACTGCCAGGCTTTCCAGCAACTGCGTGCGAAATTGCAGACACAAGAGAGGCCGCCCCATCCTCTGCAGGCAGGGCTTAGAGTCTTAGAGGACTTTGGGATGAAAAGGGGAGTAAAGTCAATGAAGTATTGCACTGCAAAACGGGTCAGCAAGAGCTGCATCGAAGCCACTGTTTCTCGCAGATACTTCTGGCATGTGGTATTCCCCACCACATTCATCAGGCACCGCAGCAGATCTCGTGCAACTTTGCCACCCAAGGTGAGATCTTCATCTTCGAGGATGGAGAATATAGTCTCGATGAAGCCCTGCACAGTTACGATCGTCCTGAGTTGTTGAGGGAGAAGGTCGAGAACTCTGGAACCAGGCTCTTTCTGCCAGTCTGCACAGTCTTAACTTTGGGCGTCGAGGTTCTGAATATCAGCATTATCTGCGGTCAGCAAAAGCAAGAAACTCAAGCATTCATTGCGCACGTACTCAACGGGTGAGGTCTGCAGCACGTGCATCAGGTGACCCAGTGACCTTGCAGATGAGTGGAGTAGAGTGGAGAACCCGAGGCCCATGGAGATCACATCATGTCTCCATGTTAATGTACGTTGGCTGATTCACGAGACCTGGTGAGAGAAATGGAAGGACTATTGTACACACTGTAAACATGATTTCTCCGGCCTCGGATCCGCCAGGATAGCAGCATTAACGGGCTCTGGAAGGCGGGAGTAGATCCGCTGCAGCTGTTCCAAAGCATCGTACTGAGTGAAAGTCTCGCCTCAATCTCGCAGTGCGCAACAGAAGTGATAATCTGCATGATCAATCATCCGACGTCCTATTAGTGGTAAACACACAGGCGGATGATGTACACAAATGCAAAATTGTTGCTCGCCGTGCGTCTAACAGAAAGCAGGCGCAGAAGCTCCTTGACATTCTCTGTGTCCGTCCTCCGTGCCATTTTCCATGTACCAAGAAGCTCCCAGATATGAGTGCATTCTCTCAAGTCTCTCTCCAACGGCATCTTACAGTAGGCCCAGTAGGCCTGCTGACAGTCCCAAGATCGCATCTCGAGAATTACCACGGCATGTGTCGGGTATTTCCTGGTGTGCAGAAACATGTCTTTTCGGGTCCTTCAGAAAACATCAGAAAACGAACCCGCCCACCCCGCCCACCGACCCACAAACCGCCGAATGGAAACGCTTCACTTTCACTTCCCAATAGAACCAATTGAAATGTCTTGGCTGGACTGAAGGCGGTTCAGATTTGATCTTGGGTCTTGAGGACCATTTGTTTCAGGGCCACGCCACATCTCAATTTTCCAAGCAACACGAAATGAGCAGCCAAGAGAGTCTCTATCTTGGGCAACTGTTTTCTCAAACAGAGACGCAGGTAGCAAATGCTGTTCAAGCAAGCAAGAGATGTGATTGAATCCGCAATCCAGATGTGATCCTGCCAAATTTGGAATATGATGTAGCGTTCCTGCTGCAGCTTCCAAAGTGAAAGGCTGTAACCCGGTCAAGCAAGGGCTTGCTTGTAGGGTTTCAGATGGTTTGGGGCTGCAATTTCCGCCAGCTGGGATTTCGGGCGTAGGGTTTCGGGTCGTTTCGGGGTGGTTTTAGAGAGCGGGCTGCAGTTGCTGCTTGAGCGGTTTAGTGCTTGAAAGCTGATCCTGAAAGCCGTGAATAGTGGCTCAGAATGAATCCATGGTTTGGGGCTTTTCAAAAGCTCCAGGACTACAGGACATTCTGACGGAGCTGTTGTTATGGATGCTTGGTCATGGGGCCTCTGTAGTGCATGAGTCTGCAAAGAAAGAGAGAGGGAGAGAGAGGGAGAGAGGGAGAGCGAGAAAGCGTGGTGTGCAGTTCCATGCGCGCTTGCATGTCTGTGGCAGGCAGGCCGCATTCCGGACAAGCCCCCACCCAACCCCTGCCCAAAAAAATGACACATCAGGGCAAAGTGCCTGTGTCTGTGCAAAGCTTCACACCTGAGATGCCACACACTGGGGCGCGCACTGCGCGGGGGCCCCCGTAAGCTCCCTGAGAGAAGGAAATAAAGACAGGCAAACTGCATCCAAACGTCAAGTAAATAAATACTTCGATGCACACGAAATTTTCTTTGAAATGCGCATTACCACTTGATTTCGGTCCTTTCTGCTTCGTTCCGCTGCCTGCTTGATGTTCGATGTGCACTTCATTTCGCCTCCTTCCGGCACGTTCCGCCCCTGTCCGCTTCGCCGCCGATTCATCTCCGCAACATTGCCGTTGCCTTGCTGCAACCCACAGCTTTGCATCCACGAACTTCAAGTCGACTTCGTCTCATGTCCATTTCATTTCCGCGCATATTCGCCAGAATTTCGCGTGGTTGCGGCTCTTTTGCAGGCGTTTCCACAGCTGTTCGGCTACACTTCCTTCACTTTCTAGCCCTTCTGAATCGCATCACATGCTGGCATAAACAGATTTGTCTGTGTGGATGTTTATGTCGAGACTCGTGAACAAACAAACCTTAGACCTGAATTTGGCAGATGTGCATCCCGGGTAGAGTTATCTCTCCGCCCCTGCAAAAGCTGCACTTATTGGAACAAGTGCCACAATATTGTGAGTCCAGGTGTGCCTTCATTTTTCGTCTGTTCAATCCCCTTCCCTTTTTTCAGAATCTCACCAGTGATTCTGTGCTACTGGGAACTACCTCCCCTGCTACGACCGATAGAAGAACAAACTCGCAGTGTGCACCAGGCTAAACGACACCTGTGCAGCCTCGGCAGCAATGTTGATTTTACAAAGCACGCCTGTTAACCTTGCGCCGTTTCTCATTGTTCCGTCATATCTCCTGCTTATGTGTAACTTAAGTTTCCGCCTCGTGACGGACTTCACTTGGGCTGAGTTTCCAGATTCTTCTGCTCATTTGCGGACTTCCCCCTCTTTTGCGATTTCAGGCTTTCGATTTTCTCCTTCTTCAGAGACGGGAACTCAACAGTACGTGCTGTTGGGAAATAGATGGTATGATTCTTGGCAAACTCCGAAATCCTAACCCCTAAAACCCTCACTCAAGACCCTTAAAACGCCAAATGTGAAAAACCTTCTAGACAATGGCTGCATATGAACAAAGCGACTTTGCGAGGCTGTTCTGACGTTCTGTTGTGGTATCTCGTCAGCTACTACTCAACTACTACTGAAAGAAGAAGACAGCCTCTACAGTCGATCTGGCACTTCATGTCTGTATGGCACAACGTCTTCGCTGAATTACTTTTTCTGCTACATCTGCTACATTGCCTCCTTCCGAAACTTGACAAGTAGTTTTTCTGCCGATTCATCTCATTTCCGCTCAAAGTTCCGAGTTATTTCGCTACTTGGGTCTAACTTCGGAGTGTCGCATCATATTCTGCCAGGTCCAATTTCCGGATGATTCCGTCTCTTCCGGATCTGCGTACTGGGCAGCGAACGACTTATAGAGCCGGACGGTGATTTGGCCTGGTTTCCCTGCCCGCGAGGGATCCCGATCGAGTCTGGAGCCCAATATGATAGTATGTTGCATTTCTTTGCCTCATGTTGCTTAATGCTCTATGGAGTTTAGTTAATGTTGGATTTTAGGTTCGTATGTCGAAACCAATACGAAATGAACACTCCAAACACCTAAATCTACATCCAAGACCACACCCCAAAAAAACCAACGCCTCAACTCGCTTAGCAAACAGAAACTATCCAAAGCCCCGCGCCCGAATCCCGTGATGTACCAAAACCGTGTGCACCCGATAAATCTATCCAATCCCCTAAGCCCAGATGCAAGATCCCAATTGACCACCGCAAATGGCCTAAAACCGACGATCCCAACCGCGTATACATCTTGCGCCCTAAATCCAACATCGAAAAAGCAATCCAAAGACCTACACCAACTAACATCTACCTCCGGATAGTCCGAACCCCCCTCACAGATCCAAGATCGCAAAGACTTAATGCCAAAAACAAAAGGTCCAAAACAAATACACACATCCAAAACACAAACATACCCTCAAGCAGCCCTGCTGCAGGCAGGCAGCTGCTGCAGGCTCGGCCGCATTGGCCATGCAGGCTAAAAATTTTGATAGGGTTTAGACTCGTTTAGACTACTCTAAACGAGGCTGTATAGGGTTGTATGAGGGATCCACTTGGACGTGTTCCCGTCTTTTCTGTGGTTTCGGCCAGAGTCTAGACATGAACGGTCACTTAGATTACTTAACCAGCTCATGCCTCAGGACTTATCTACTGCGCTTAAGCGACGCAAGCGCCCTGCTCCTACTTAGGGCGTCTGCACATGACGAAATCGGGCTCATGGCCGCTGAGCAACGACTGATCTTACCACGCTATTGCTGCATTGTATATCTGTGTTAACCGGCATAGTTCAAAGGTTACCAACAATATATACATGTATCTGAGCGCATTGACTGCCTGTACCCTCATTCGGGATCTGTAAGCTGAGAAGCTGCGCCACGCACAGGGAGTGGGCCCTGTATTTAAGCCCTACCAGACCTTACCGATTCATTACTAAAACCCATTGATCTGGCTAACTGTAGCCGCGACATAAGGCTCAACAACTCCACTGTGAAAATGGTCTTGGGCCTTCAAGCCTTGTCAGTAGGGCTTGAGGACACTGAATCCGGCTTTGAATCGCGAGGTTTAGGTAGATCGCGGGCGACTATGGGCGCTTAGGGTCATCGCAGGGACATCTTTTTTGCCTTCGTAGAATTGGCTCGGGGTTCTGGACGAATCTTTGCCTTTGGGACAACAATGATCCGATGCGCTTTATGACCAGCGCAAGCTGCAGGAACAACAGTGCTAGTGTTTCTAAGGAGATCAAGGAAATTTGGGTTCAGAGTTGGGAGAACAGGCATCCGTGCCAATTGGGCGTGGATCGAAACAGTTGCCTTGTGAGCACGCTGTCCCCATCTACGCAACACAACAAACAACCTAATCTTATTGTCCATATAAGAGTATATTCAGAAGCCCCTTGCCACCAGATTCAGAATCTCAGCTCTGCTCGCTTCATTACATTGTGTCCCCTGTCAGGTTGTATGGGAACTGCAACGCAAGGCAACGGTTGCTTGGAGAACATGATCCACGTCCAGAGGCACCAGGTTGTCTACGACTTTTTACTCTTGCAAGATTGTTGCTGGCATGTCATCTGCCATCACCTGTGAAGCGTTAATCCTACCTGCTCAATTGAGCACATCGGCTGCGAATGTTCAGGATCCTGTGCCCATTTCCCACATTGTCACCGTCTCTTTTCCTGTGCCAGGATGTACCAAACCATGCCAAGCGCCTCTCAGATGCCATCTGTTAAAAGGCTTGAATGCCGACAATATCCCCTGATCGAAGTTCGTACAGGAAATCTTCGAATCATGGTCGATTGCCGTGAGAAGTCAGAGTACCCACTCCCGAAAGCGGGCACGCAAGCGTGTTGTCGCAGACGTGATGCCGCTGGTGGTTGGTGATTTCGTCGGGCGATGAGAAAGCGCAAACTTCGATGATGCTCCTGGCCTTCCTTGATTTCCTCCTTCACTCGGCGGGGTAGGCAAGTACACCATCTGGGTGAACACCGACGCACGTGGAACTCCTTGCTGCCCCCTTCGCAATCCGTGTCGATGAAGAGTGGTGCCGTCGAAGCAGCTTGTCACTTCGTAGATCTTCGCAGAGCCTCTTAGCACAGTGCAGCTCTGTTCTGCATTGGTCCCGCACTAGCGCGCTCAATCGCGCAGCCTCGGCTGTGCAACATCATGGACTCCCTGATGTAACGATAACGCACACACACACACACACATCCACATCCACGATCCATGCAAGCGCCGTGAGCAGCTACACCGAGATGCATGCTGTCCTTGAAGATCTGCTTGAACGTCACAGCCAAGCTAGCCGTTTCTGCACAAATGTGAGCTCGACCCGGTGCCAAGGTTGCTTTGATTCGCTCAGCCTTCAAACTCTGCGACGACTGCCAGACATGACTTCGGCTAGGGCATGCCCTCTACCTAGGCCGGTTTGGTACTTTGTTCCATGAATGGCTGCCTGTGCGTGTCACGTACCTATTTTGGCTGAGTCGCAGCCACTGGTTTTCAGGATTACGATTGTTCGCCAAGTTATAGATGCTTATGTCACCCAGAACTAACAGTGCAATAACACAGCATCTAACATCCCTGCTCTTGTCATTGCCTCGTCGACGTTGTTGGAAATCAAGATGACGTAGGCCTTTACGCCTGGATCCTTGTGCAAGATTTGATTCCACTGCCTTGGCTATCACAGCTGCCGTGGCGCTCCAAGAAACCAAGCTGCTGGTTGCGTTGTGATGAAGCTTCTCACAGTCATCCACTTGGCAAGCTTCTGCTAGTCTGCTCACCCCCATCGCCTCTTCTCCCTAATCTTCTGCATCCACTTCTTATGGGCATGAGTTGTGACATGAAATACATGGTGTAATCCCGCTTGGCATGTCATTGCATGCCATAATGTGCTCATGAAGACTATTTGGTACCACATGCCGTGAGCATGACTGCGCACACATGTGTACACAGCCGCTAGCGTTTTCAACTGCCCCGAATTTGCTTCTTCAGAGAACACATTGTTAAGCGACCCGAGTATTCTGCCCTCTGCAGTCACTGGACCCTTGCCCTTTCGATCCTTCGCGCGTTGTTGGGTCTGCAATGGCGCCTTCTCCATGCTGCCGCCAGGACATTCCACGACAGGCCGTTTGAGGCTCGTTCTGCTGTCAGGTTGGCGCGGCAAGGGGCACGGGTCTGCGAGGCCCTGGGCGTACCGTGTTTGGGGCCTGCTCTTTGCCTGCGGAGCCTTCCAGACGCGCGGAGAGATACGTGGTCAACGGGAGACAGATGGAGAAAGGACAAGGAAAACCAGCGGGATATCCAGGGTAAGTTGTCAAAAGGATCCAGCATCTTCAGCCACAGAAACATGCGAGCTGCGAGCAGTGTGCTTGGGATGACACTATAACAGTAGTGAGTATACCGAAGGATACGAAGGGACAACACTCTGAGAAGCATCTGGGGGTGAACGGGGAGCCCGAGGAACGAGCCAGTGGACTTTTGGTCTGGCGAAGCAGAGCTTCGGCTTCTCAAAGAGCAACGCTTTAATTCGATTTTGATTTGCCTAATTTGCCTCCAAGCTTCCGTACATCGATATTGTACCTGCGAGATCGTCCAATCGGCTCACTGAGTTGCACTCTCAAACATTGCACCCTCGAACATTGCACACTCACATGTCAGAATAACCAGAAAAGTACGTTCAATGTGAAAGTATGTATAAAGATATAACTTGATATAACTGTGCACAACCAACTAGTGGAATTGGATTGTCAATTTTGGAGGAGGTAAAGAAAAAGCGCCCCTCAAGTGCCGCCCAAGAAATTGTTCTGAAAAGAGAGACTGCCTCTGCAGGTCGGCGTCGCTCACGACCAGCAGGAAGCCTCAACAAAATCTTCACTTATTTTAACTACTCTTCTTCTTCTTCGGGGAATGTAACTACTCTCTCTCTCTCTCTCTTGCTTGCTTGCTCTCTCTCTCTCTCTGCAAGACTCTACGAGCATTTCTATCTAAGAAAAAACGAAACTCTAACTGCAACTCTAACTAATAATTCATGACTTATAATTTTAATTGATTCTCTCCTTCCTTCCGCTCTCTCTCTCCCTCTCTCCAGGCCACCGGCTCTGGCCGAGGAGCGTTCGTCCGCGGTCTGCCGACCAAGCTCTGCGATTGCACGAGCTGTGGCCTGCGCATACGCACAGACTCATGTCATAGCAAATGGATTGAAACTTGAATGAAGCTTCTGTGCCTCCAGCGTGTGATCACCAGGATAGCAGAACTGAGCATGTGCCTAGGTGAGTAGGGTTCTGCCATGCACTCCATTAACACACATCAAAGTGTGGTCGGTTTGTGTGTAGGACAGAGAGCTTTCTGCAACAACTCAGAGAGCGCTACTTAGCTCATTCGCTCGCGCCTCCATGGTCTTGCAGATCTCCAACCTCTCCTTGTCCTTGCCAATGTGCAAATCATTGCAAATCCAATTGTGGACGAAATGCTGAAGCATCCAAAGCTGTACAAAGTACAACGAGCTGGAAGCCGCAACCGCTGAGATGGGCTGAGATTGGGTGAAACAAAGACAAAGGGCAACAAAAGGCTCCTTTGCACAGCCAAAGGTTCGGAGCGTGGAGGTCTGCCCCATTCAACAAATCTTTCGGCCTCCGGGCCTGTACCGCTGTGACCGACCATGCGGTAGTCGTCTCATTCCCTCATTCCCTCATTCCCTCATTCCCTCATTCCCTCATTCCCTCATTCCCTCATTCCCTCATTCCCTCATTCCCTCATTGCTCATTCTCCCCCACACCTCGCACCTCACCAAACCTTGCGAATCCTCACGAGGCCCTCGCAGCAGTTGTTTTGCAGACTCAGGGTCCTCGAAGCCAGCAAAGCTCTCGAAAATAAAGGCAGCCACTTCTTGCAGTCGTTGCAACCGTCGGTCAATCCGATTAAATGTGTACCTGATCATGAGCTAAAGGGTGCAATGGCCACACGACTGTTCGAAACTGCATGTGTGGTATCGGAAATCTATATATACGCGCCTGAGGCAGCAATATTTCCTAGCCCTGCAGGCGAGGCACATGCTTCCGCTGATATCCATTACAAAGGTGAGGCGTTTTGCATGCTGCTGGCTTCTGCCGAACAGCTGCCCTTCAGGGTCCCCGCGTCTCATGTAGACAGTCTTGCACCCAGTGATGCCATCCTTAGCGCTCTGTTGATGCTTTGTTTTCTGGCAGATGCTGGGCGTAATTAAGCATTGTACAAGTATTGTAGCGGGATGAAACAGAACATTCAACAGCAACGAAGACTGGAAGATGGAACGATGCTATTTGCTATACATGGCAAGCCTTTCAAACGAGGGGCCACCAAACGACTCTCATCCAGCTCACCCGCCGTCTGATTCTTCAACCATTGTCGCTCGTGTTGCCGCGCTGCTTGGCTTTCCAAGCAGACCTAGAATTGTCCAGTCACTTCATTCTAAGCTCCAACGACGGTAGACGAAAAGCGCTCCAAACTTGACGTGCCTTCATTTCTTGAATCTGCGTGGCGACCTGTTCCCGAAGGGATGCGTAGGCCTCTCCTTCTTTCAAGGACATCTTCATCTCGGCCAGCCTGGCAACTCGGAGAGGCAGGTTCCATTTCAGGTGCTCTAAGCCGCTAAGATCCGCTAAGCCAGGCTAAGCCCCATTTGTGCCCTTTGTTCCTTATGTTCCTTCCTGCCTCTTCCGGTAGGCTTCATCTGCCATTTGCTGGGCCTTGCGCTTTGTGGCCTCGTCCAAGCCCTGCTTCTTGTCCTCGGAAACCTGAACCAGCTTCTGACCCACATCTAGTCGATAAGGGCCCCATCGACCTCCAAGTCCTGCGGCAAACGTCACGTGACCCAAGGCATCGTTATGCCACTGAGATGTGCACGACTGCCTATGTGGCATGACAGCACATGCCAATCATAACACTACAGAATAATCGCTTAGATATGCTTAGATGAGATATGGCGACTGACAGCCGCCCGGATGCCCGGCGGATGCTCGGATGGTGGGCAAGCGTGACAGCGTGAGCTGGCTGCCTCGGTCCTGCGGTGCCGGTTCCACCACTGCCACCCGCAAACCGGTTGCCGCCAATATGCTCTTGCCCATCCCACTCACCGTGCTTGGGGCCCCCTTGAGCCATGTCCGGAGGGCTTTCCCCATGGGGATTGTCTCGGTTGGTGACATCCTTTGATTTGTCTCTATTCTCATCCAGTCGCAGGCTCATCTTACCCGGACGATGTCCTTCGAGAAGACGCACTCCCCGCTCTGTGGTCGCGATGCCATGTCTCTGAAGAACTTCCAGCAACGGTTTACGCTTCCTGGTATCAGCGATGTCGAAGGCAAAGACACCTGCAGCGACTTCTTCCAATGCGTCTCCTGGAAAGCGTTGCGCATGGCTCACCAGCTTCACAAGCTCCCGAGTTGAGTACGGATAGGCCAGCTGGCCTGAAGCTACGAGTTCCCGCAGCTCCGCGAAAAGAAGCGATAGCTGGAGGATGCGATCTTTCGAAACGCTCGGGCCCACACTCGTAAGTAGCTCCACCTCACTGGCAATGTCGGGATTATCCACCACATGGCAGCTGAAAACATCGCCGCAGACCTTGAAGAAGTCGTTGCCCATGAAAGGGAAGCCGGGGCGGTTTGCCAGCACAAAGAGCCGAAAGTTACTTGACATCTTTACCACTTCATCCTCTGACATCTGGGTCAATCGTGCATCGTCTGCTCTCACGACCGTGCGCCCATCTGGCAGGCTCAGTTCGGCATCCTCGGCCAAGGCTTTCAACACGCAGACGACTTCCAGGGGTGCCTTGTCGGCTTCATCGACGACTAGGCACCGACCAGCCTTGACCGCCCGAAGCAATGGCGAGTCTTCCCAAACCACTGCCCCAGACTTCAAGCTCGGTGCCAGCATCAGGCTCTGGACTGTCGTGTCCCGATGAAGCTGGATGTACTCCTCATTCTGAGGTTTAAGAGCGCTAGCACATACTTGTAAGATCTCGAAAGACGTGTGCACAAGACGTACGATCAAACAAGATGACGCAAGCGCAGTCAACGGGCTGGGAAAGAATCGGGGCTCCCCAAGAACTTAAGAGCCCGCAGGAGTCTTGTGACACTTTCCCGACTTTGCCGGTCTCTGTGACACTCTGTGCAGCTTTGGGTCTCTTTCGCATTGTAGAAGCCCCAAGAGTCGGTCTGTGAGTTTGTTCTTGCCAACGCCCTGGTTGCCGACAAGGAGGAGGTGATGACCTCACACTGACGCGCGATCACAACTACATGGGAACCTTCCCCAAGTTCTGGGGGAAATCATCTGCAGCATTGAATTCATTCATGGTCAGGCCTAGCCTAGCAACCATTGTCTTTAGCATATTGGACAGTAATGATGACAGTTCAGCGGAGAATGAGAAGTCGAGACTCTGCTTCCAGGTCCAGTGCAAACAACATCAAAATACATCAAACAACCATGGAGAATTCGCCACGCGAACTGGGGACCGGGGCGCAGTTGGACGGGGCTTGATACTGGAGGCCCCGGCCGAGAGTCCAATCCAGCAGCATCTTCTCAAGGATGTCGACATGCTGCGGGATATCGACGAAGACCACGTCTGGTACCAACTCAGGCCTGCACACATGGCTCCATGGATCGTCACACCGAGAATTGGCCGCGTTGAAGCCACGTTGAAGAAAAAATGCAACATGGGGCAACCTGGCTGGCGTCCGCACAGGACAGGTTACGTCTCCAATGTGCAGGATGCCCTTTGCCACTCTGGCAGCTTTGACTGGCTTCCTGCGCTTCGACAGCACTGCCAGGGAGCATGGTGCATACATGAGCAGCCGCAAAAAACTTTATGTAAATGGTTGTAAATGCTCATGAAATAATATATGGGGTGTCACTTTTTGGGGGCCCTATCGGTTTATGGGATTTTGGCTCAATGCTGCTACGGGACTTTCGCCTTACTGCTATGAGATTCCGGGAATGGTTTCGATGGTGGGACGGTGAGCATTGTGGCTGGGATTTCGAGAAAGAGGATCCTGCTAGGCTGTGAAGCAAGGCACTCTTCCTCAAGTCGCCCTTTAGCCCTCATCCTGGGGCAGGGCCTTTGCCCAGCACTTCGTGTGGTTTTCGCTTTGAGTATCGCTCCGGAATAAGACCCCCCGAAAAGTCACGTCTGCAAACAAAGCTTATGCTCCCAACACTGAAAATTCACAGGTGCCTGCAGCTTGCGTCCCCGACATTGTTGCAGAAAGTGTGCTGTACGTTCTAGATTCAAGATTGAGAGAGTCGATTTTGTTTTGGGGGGGGGGGCCTATTGCTTTGCGAGGTTTCAAGCATGAACGTGAGGCCATGAGGCTTCATCTCGGCCAAAAGAAACCTGCTTCAACATAAAAAGTGGTCGCTCACATGAAGTCGCGGGCTGGAAAACACCGTCCAAGTCCTTGAATGTCTTTCAACTCATGATGAAATTACTGTGCCCATTGCAGAACATTGACGGGCCAGGGTGGACCCTGTAAGTATCTGGTGCTAAGCCGTTCACTTGCCCAACCTATCCAATCAGACAACCTCTCCCTGAGATGCGCTTCTTCCACCAGTCTGCTCAAGCTACTTTGGACAGAGTACAGAATCTGCACCGTCCTCGCCAGCCCGGCTTCACCTTGCCTTCGCAAAGTTTCGAGTTTTGCTCGTCGGTGCTGCTCCCTGCAGTCGGTAGCAAGAAGAAACCAGACACAAGAACCGACACTGCGTGTCCATCTGCGGGTCCTGTCGGACTCTGCCTTTTCTCTTGCTTCATCCACTTCTTGACCACCGCCGCCAAACATTCTTGCCTTGAATTCAGACATGGGCGTCTTCTTGTCGCTGCTTGAAACGCCAAATGTATCTCCTGAATGGCAATGTTCTCGAGTTCTCGGAGCTCCTGGTTGCACATCGGTCAGCACTTGGGTCTAACATGAAGTGGCTTCCAGGTATTTTAGTTGCGGATCAGGAACTGGCTTCATGTGGATGATTCAAAGACAATTTCGACCAAATACTGGCCTGCCGGCGTCGCCGTGAATCACCATCTGCTGCCAGCATGGTGCTTGGCGCCCACTGCTTGACACCTGGTGAGAGGAAGGTGCATTGCCATCAGAGCACATCTGATGAGCAGCACATCAAAGCACTTGCACAACACAAGTGCAAGAGTGCAACATGCCACCGGCATTCACCAGCTATTCCGCGGTGCCTGCGGCCTGCATTGAGCTTTGCAGGAGGCGGTGCACAGCCTTGCCGTCACAGTTTCCAGACTATGCGAGGGTTGTCTAGGATTCCCAGAGCTCCACATGCACACCAAGCAAGAAAGCGTCGCCCTGCGAGTATCGATTCCATCTGATTCTATGTCGCACCAGATCAGCTGAGGCCGAGCCTCCTGAGAAGACATTGGAAGGAAGTTCAAACACGCCGAAAAGACACGGCTCCTGGGTTGTGCTGACCAGCTGACCGTGGGGACATCGTTAAACGGCTTAAGCTGATGCAAGCTTTTACTCGAGCATCTGGGATGCCTGCATGGCCCCCACCACATCGCCAGGTCGCTTGTCCAAGTGCGCCCCAATACGCAGGAGGATCCGCAAGGTCATCCTAGCAGGATGTTGCCATGCAAGAAAATTCTTATGTGTCATGACATGCTCAGCCTCATCTACCTGGGCACGCAGAGAGTTGCACCGGGGGTCTGCCTCAGCGGCTCCAGTCCAGGATCTTCAACTGCCGCGCTTCGCATCTTCTCGCCGAACGTCAGGAGTCCACGGAATACCTCTCATCGAGCGCTCACGGTCGGTCTTGAAACCTTGGGCCGCATCTTTTGGATGCTCCTTGCCTGCTCGCTCTTGCGCCTGAGTGTGTGTGTGTGTGTGTGTGTGTGTCTGTGTGTGCGTGTGTGCGTGTGTGTGTGTGTGTGTGTGTGTGTGTGTGTCTGTGTGTGTGTGTGCGTGTGTGTGTGTGTGTGTGTGTGTGTGTGTGTGTGTGTGTGTGTGTGTGTGTGTGTGTGTGTGTGTGTGTGTGTGTGTGTGTGTGTGTGTGTGTGTGTGTCTGTGTGTGTGGTGTGTGTGTGTGGTCTGTGTGGGTCTGTGTGTGTGTGTGTGTGTGTGGGTCTGTGTGTGTGTGTGTGTGTGTCTGTGTGTGTGTGTGTGTGTCTGTGTGTGTGTCTGTGTGTGTCTGTGTGTGTCTGTGTGGGTGTGTGTGTCTGTGTGTGTGTCTGTGTGTGTCTGTTGTGGTGTGTTGTGTGTCCTGGTGTGTGTGTGTGTCTGTGGTGGTGTGTGTGTGTCTGTGTGTGTGTGTGTGTGTGTTGTGTGTGTGTGTGTGTGTGGTCTGTGTGTGTTGTCTGGTGGTGTGTGTGTGTGTGTTGTGTGTGTGTGTGTGTGTGTGTGTCGGTGTGTGTGTGTGTGTGTGTGTGTATGTGTGTGTGTGTGTGTGTGTGTTGTGTGTGTGTGTGTGTGTGTGTGTGTGTCTGTGTGTGTGTGTGTGTGTCTGTGTGTGTGTGTGGTGTGTGTGTGTGGTGTCGCGTGCGTGGGGTGGTGGGTGGGTGGGGTGGGTGGGTGGTGGGTGGGTGGGTGGGCGGGCGGGCGTGCGTGCGTGCGTGTGTGTGTGTGTGTGTGTGTGTGTGTCTGTGTGTGTGTGTGTGTGTGTCTGTGTCTGTGTGTGTGTGTGTGTGTCTGTGTGTCTTTCTGTGTGTCTGCGTCTGCGTCTCCGCGTCTGCGTCTCCGCGTCTGCGCGTCTGCGTGTCTGCGCGTCTGCGCGTCTGCACGTCTGCGCCTCTGCGCGTCTGCGCCTGCATCTGCGCGTCTGCGTCTGCGCGTGTACGTCTGCGTCTGCGCGTGCGCGTGCGCGTCTGCGGCTGCGTCTGCGGGTGCGCGTGCACTTTCGCGTTCGCGTGCACATGCGCGTGCGCGTGCACGTGCAAGTGCGCGCGCGCATGCATGTGCGCGTGCGCGTGCGCGCGCGCGCGATCAACCCAGCGCACCTATCGTACCTGCAAAGCCGGGGCTCCAACACACCTCCGGATTTTGCAGATTTAGCTGCCAGGTCTAGCTGCTCCTGCCAGTGGATGGTTCGCGACTGTTATGGTGCGCACCCGAGCCGAGATGACAGAATCCACCACACCCCGAGCTCCTGAGAAGGCAATGGCGCCAGCGAGTGGAAATGGAAGAGCGTCGCCACCTCCCAAGCTGCACATTACAGAAATTTGCAGCAACTACATCAGAATGTTACAGCGCACCCCTTTGCACCGTTTGCCCAGTGCCTCGTCATCAAGCCAGACATTTCGCCGTCCTCCGAATCTGTTCTAGGCATGCCCTGCCACTATCGAACAGATATTTCAGCGGGGTCCTGCTCGCTGAGATGTTTGACTCTCTGCCGTGGCCACACAGCGGAAAGAAGGATGCACCTCGAGCAAATCTAGCGACGCAAACATGTCAGATGTTGACAGGTTCTGGCAATGCAACTCAGGCATCGGCAGCTCTAAAACGCACGTTCTCTTCTTCAAATTCCCGACCTGGCCAGATCATTCCGTCAGAACCAAGTCCATCATGTCGCCGGCATGTGTGTGAATAGACTTGATCACGTGACTAGGCGAAGGGCAATCCTGGCTCAGGCCCTTTGCGACGAGGAGGTGCGTCCATCTCTCAGGAGACACCTGCACTTTCGCTCACGAGAATGTCATGTGAACAGCCCAAGCAGACGACGCAACAAGCCAGACCAACATGAACCACTCGAACTCAAACTGTCCATCATTGTCGACCTGGTCCACCACCAACATCCATGAAAGCACTACGTCGCTACGTAACAATATGCACCCATACTCCGCTCAACAGCCCCCCCCCCCCCCTCCCCACCAAGCGAGAGCCGTCTGGTAGCACAGCTTCTCGGTCAGCCAGGAGTGGGCCTTAGTATGATCTCTTTAGCCATCAAGCCATCGTGTGCCGAATTCGCAACATGACAAAGGCTCAAAGGTCAGAGCCAAGGATGGCTGCATGGCCCGTTAGACGGTTCAAGCCGTCCAGAACCGCGATGTCCCCACAAATGGCTGCCTTCCATGCCACAAAAAGATGCCTAGCAAATGAAAAAGCGAAACATGAAGCAGCCAACACGAAGCCCGATTGGTAGAGGACTTTCCCATTTGACGGTGCGTCTCGCGCGTGCACGCACCCCGGCACAGCTTCGTCAGCCTGTTCCGTTGGCTTAGTCAGCCGCTCTATCGCTCCTGCTCCAACCAATCCTCACCTTTTTCTTCTGCGCACCCGTCAGGTCCATACAGCGCACGCGGAGTGCTGGAATCCTACATGGAAGGGCAGGTTCTTGTTGGTCCTCGCACTTCATCGTGCAGGAACAGAGGTCTTCTGGATCTTCTGGCCGTTTTCAAAGTACGTTCTGAATCATCACGGGCCAGTTCTTTCGGCTTGTCTCGAACTACGTTTCTTTGAGCAGGCTGCCCAGTGAATCAACGACAAGGCGAACCAACAACCATAAAGCATCATGCCGACCTGTTGGAGCGGGCAGGTGTAGTAGGAAGACAATGAACATGTGGCAGATTGTGGCAGCGCTGGATGACGGCATTTCTAACCAGACAAAGGCAGACAAAGGGTTAATATGGGTGAATGTTCCAGAGGGTTTTTGAAACACTGCACCATACTGTTTATGCGGGGACTCTCTTCATCGAACATGAAGAAATGTGCGGAAATGCTGTTGTGACTGTTGGCAAAATTTGGCGTTCCTGTCGTTGACTACCGTGTCTGTGCACAGCCATCTGCTTCTCCATGGGGGCTCGACAGGAGAATGCACGTATTCTAGCCCGACCTGATACTTGCATTCCGTTTTGGCTCCATGTCTCAATCAACTTCACTTCTGAATACGTAATTGACCAACATTGAACAGCACCGGACCTGCACCAGCGCAGAATCTTGCCATTCCGTTTGCCCGTCTTGGTCTGTGGTACGCCGCTGAAGCAAATCGCGGCAAAGCAGGTCCTGAGGACCATTGCGCCACTGTGCCAAACGAGTGAGTTCGCATACCATGCCGCCCTAGATGGACCTCGGCCCCACTGCCCAAGCATATCCGGCCTTGAAACAGAAGATGATCCTCTGCCGGTATCCAAGCCACTCTGAGAACGCTTTCACCAACGTGCTCTTGCCAACACCCTGTCAAGATCCCAAATGGGCTGCTGACATCTGAAACACGAACTAGCAGATACTAGCAGATACTAGCAATCTCTCGCACCTTCTCGCCAACGAGGCACATGTCTTTACCAGCTGCATGGTCTTGCATCATGGCGCCCACCTTGCGCTGCGGATGCAGGGAACAAGCAGGGAACAAGCAGGGAACAAGGATGAACAAGCTTCCGCCCCCATTGCTGAGAGCCCGACAAGCTTCTGCTGCGTGGGGGATAACTGCTGGTTGTGCTGTTCCGTGTTCAGTGGCCTTGGCCAGCAAGCAGCTTGAATTTTGCAAGCTGGCACCACGAATCTGAGTTCGTGGCCAGCTCCCCGCAGGAACCGTGACGTCCTCTGGTCAAGCTCTTCTACGGCTCGGATGTCCGAGCACACAGTTCATTCAGCTTGCAAGTGGAAGGAAACGTGCCGTCAGATCAGGGCGCGGCGGTGTTCTCGAACGCTTGTGCTGTTTTCTATAGCCATTCCGAGCTGTGGCATTCGATTGGAACTGCATCGACCAGGTTGCGATCATCATTTCGATCTTCTTAACCGGCGGGATGTTTAACATCTTTCTTTCACAGGGTGGCAAGATGACTGCAGCATTCTGAGCAAGATTCAATTACTGGTCTTGGCGCAAACACATCACCTTCATCAATTTGGGGCTCGCTGGCCAAGGCCAACATAAACCTGGCAAAAAGCTGTAATCCTCCACGAAAGTGTAACTCCACTGACTTCACTTCCGATACTGCTGCACATCATGCACACGACCTTTCAACACGGAAAGCTTGAAGACAAAAACAACTATACTGCGACTTGCAGACTTCGACGTTTCTAATGACCGTTGATTACTAACTGTTAACTCTCTCTACAGGCACTGTGTGCGAGCACCGCGAATGTCTATCTGAATGAACAGGTGCATCGGAGGGGTGCCATAAACTGTGGTCACAGATGCCCGCATCCCTACTCCTTGCTTGGAAGAGACAGCCACGCCGACATACCGACACCAACACATGACTTTCACATGACGCCTGCCGGTCTGCGGATTGGTCATGCCGGAGTGTCACAATGGCTTTGCCTCGACTCAAGCGCACCCAATCTGATGATTGCTCCGATCATGGCATGCTCTTGGCATGCTCCTCAGCTGCCTGCAAGGTTCAGAAGATCTTCTCACGCCTTCCACCACGCACCCCGGAGAGTCCTTCCGAACTGAACTGCGCAACATGTTGCAACGATTCGACCGTTGATCACAGCGTCCACAGCAAAGCCTAAAAGCATCCGGCGAGGCGACATCGGGTCGGGACCATCAGGCCCAAGGATAAGCAACACCCAGAAGCAGCTGAAGATGTAAGCTGGTAAAACAAATTGCAACTGCAACATCCGCATCAGAAGGCGTCAAGGGCCTGAGAAGCAATGTAGTTCGGGCAGAGATACACTACTTGGGATGTTGCAGTGTTGTTTGGATTGCACCACAAAAGTATCACACCCACGAGGTGGACCGAAGTGGACCATGAGCTAAAGGGTCCGCAGCCACAGGGGGTGTGGGGGCGGGAGGCCTTCCCCCAACCCCGCTGTTTCGCCTTCTTCGACAAAGATCCGACCTAGAGGGCGGCTGCCCCCTCTCCCCACCCTCCCACCCCGCGCCTCAAAGGTCCCAATAAAAATATACGAGTATAAAACCCGCCTGATGACAACCAGAGATTGTTAGAGTATTGCAAACAAGTGCGACAGCAAGCTGCCGAAGAGCTGGTTTTCGTGGTGGTTGCAACTGCCAACAACACACACACACACACACACACACACAAAAAAAAAACCTTCAACAAAACACCACATCCACACGGCCCTCATATGGGGACAGCCGAATCGGTCCTCCTTGAAGGTCTTGCCAGAAGACCTGGACGATGCCTGGAACTTAAGCGGCCCCTTGCCTCCCCATTAAAATAAGTTTAAGTTGTTGCGGATTTTGGTGTGTGTGTGTGTGGCGTGTAGCATGTGTTGTTGGCTGTTTATATCTTTGATGTGAATTGTGTGTTGCGTGTTGTTTGCGATGTGTTGCTTGTTATGCTGCTTGTCAGTGGGATCTTGTCCGATACATATGTGCTTGGCATCAGTTTGGTGAACTGGGACTCTGAGCTTGGCGCCGCGTGGCCTTGCACAAGGTCTGCAGGATAAGCGCGCCTCCAAGAACTCATCTCTAAAACCAACGCTTTTCGACTTTCAACCACAACTGTCCCTCGTCTTCTAGTTGTCTTCGTATTTCCTTCCCCGCTCTCCTGCGCGCAGACAATTACTTCGGTTGTCACGGTTGTTACGTTTATCGTACCCCGATTCTGTGGGTTGTAAGACGGTGTTCAGGCCTCTGTGCAACTGAGCGTTGTGCAGCTAGTATCTCCTGGAGCGTCTCGGCAACTTTTTCTGCAGGCATCGCCCTCTTGGGGACTCTTGCGTCTAAGAAAGCGCTTCGATTTGCCGTCGGGATTCCTCAACATTCCTCAGCTGATGCTATATGATGCCATCGGCTGCTGGGGCTTGGCTTCGGTGACATCCTGCGTGGACAGAGGTTTAACTGGGCCCCCCTTCTTTCTAGCCTCGCAGGTCGTAGGCGCTATGATGTCAACGTTGAGACGGGGTTGGCACCTTTACGCGTTTTTTGCTCTCTCCGGCGTCTGTTGGTCTTCTGGCCATAGCTGGTGACCCACAATTTCTGCCTGGTAGGGGGGTGCAATAACGGTGCGTCGCAATTTTCTCCACGCAGCCATCAAATCTTTCTGCAGGATGGATCTTGTTTTTCATTGAAGGCTTTATTCAGCCTGAAACAAGCCCAACCCGATGAGAAATGAGCTGTGATCTACATTCTTCCATCCTGAAAGAACCGTCTTCGTGAAAAAATAAGTACTGTAACTTTCGCAAAACTTTCGCCGACCCCTCGTTGTGCAGGTTTATGCTATTAGCCCAGATCAAGGTCTAGATCCCTAAGTTTGGACAAGCCAAATTTGAGCGTTAAGGGTTGGGGTTTAGGGTTTATAGGGTCCAGGGTTCCAGGCTTAGGGTTCAGTCCAGAACCATACAGGGCCTTGCAGTTCCTTCGGCAATGGATTGGTTTCACTATGTCAGAGATATGAATCCCAATCACAGCCAACACGCACCTCACATGAGAGCTGTCCTTGGAATGGCTACCTCGACTTACGCGGGTACGCGGAGCTTTCGCAAATATCCAGCCCTGAGAAGGATCCCCTTGGCTCTGCCAGAATTTCGGAGCCATCTGGGCACTCTAGCAGGAAACTGAAATCCTGGAAGCTGCTGGCAACATAGAATATGACCTGGGCTACGTAAGAACTTTCGCGAAAAAAATAACTTGCGCAATCCCAACGAGGATCTTTCGCGGAGGCATATCTTAATGCCGTGTGGGTCACCGCCTACTACTAAATGCCGCACAAGGACCTTTAGATCAACGCTCAAATATTGAGAGCTGGCACTGGCTCAATGGCTCTGTGTAATAAGAAAAGGGCACAAACAATGATGGTACTCAAGAGACTTGCTGGCGCACCGCGTGTGAAACCCTGTGAGTATCACCCCCCCTCCACCCAGCCCGTCTGAGTGGAAGTGGTGATGATGCACCGCGTGAAACGACGTCATAAACAAACCCGCCCCACCCAACATCCCCCAACTCAGTGCATATGGCTGTGATGGCATGTTGTGATGCACCGTGCGCGAAGCCATGTTATTGAACCATGTGAAACCACGGTCATTATGACTGAACACCCCACTCCCCTGCCCACGTTGTTGGGGTGGCAGGGGCTATGTGAGGGGGGGTGGGGCAGGGGGGTGGGGAGGGGGTGGGGGGGTGGGGGTCACAACCATGGGAGGGGGTGGGGGGAGTCGGGGGAGTGGGGGGTCATAATGACGTTGTCCACTCGCGCAGGATGGTTTCATGCGGTGCATCACAACATACCATCACAGCCATGTGCACTGCGTCAAGTGACCCGAGTGACCCGGATCACGTGGGCACAACTGCTGCCGCTGAGATAAGCAGCCCAATGCAATCCAATGAGGCAGGTTGAGGCTTCATCTCAATACATCTCAACAAGACGTAATCTCACAAGACATTGAACACGACAGAAGACCGGAAGACCACAAGGGGGCGGCAGAGGCCTCAATGTCGCCAAGGCCGATGCAGCGGGAAACAGAGTCATGACACCTTAGATTGAAGAAAGGCGCTATGTGGAGATATGTGAAGGCAACAGCCTGCTCCTTTGTGCTAGCCAAATTCAATCTGCCGAGCTTGTACTTCCATTTCAGGGTGTGCTTCTGGATCTTCCGGCTCCATTCAGTCAATATGATGCGGTCTTCGCATCATGATGACCCGGAGCCAATATCGTCACATTGTATGTACAGAGGCTGCGGGTAGTGGCTGTCGAGCCGGCATTGGCATTGGCTTTAAGCCAAGCAGACCACGACAACTTGAAAAACAAATGCATGACTGGCTATGTGAGCCAGGTTAGACATGGTCTGCACCGAGTTCTCCGTTTGTTCTCATGTTCGTCGTGTCCGTTATTTTGCCAGGATGGGCGTTGGAAGCCTTTCAGCATCGCAGGGTGACGGATCTCCTCCAATTTGCGAGGAAGTGCGTGACACTCAAAGTCTAATCGAAATGACCAATGGCAGAGAAGGCCGAAGGCAGTCCTTGAGGGCGTGCTCCAGGGATGGGAACGTCGGCTAGCTGTGCCACCTGCTCCCGAAAGTGAGGATCCTGGGCACTTGCGATCGCTCCGAACGGTCCGAGGTTCTCCAAGAATCTAAGCCGAGCCACTTCCTTGAGGCTGGTGGAGGCAAACCTTGCTCCAAGTGCATGATCCCCAACTTATTCCAGCTTGAACTCGCTCTACTTGCATGTGCTTCCGCTTGTCTGCATATCCGACAAGCTGCGACGATCTGCAAAGTCTCCCTAGCTTGCTTGAATTGCCGGGTCGCCATACTGACAGCGGGTGCCATGCGACCCCACGCAGCACAATGCTCCTGCGCCATACCGCAAAAAAAAAGGGCAACATGTTGTGAGATGCTGTGAATTTTGGGGCTCCTGCTGGTGGGGTGGCGCCGCACCATGGCGGCTGCGCTGCGAAGGCGCCGCGCCTCCGACAAAAAGCTCTCCAGAGGTTCTGCTTCCGGCAGCCCTCCTTTGCAGCGAGAAATTGTACATAATTGTACTGTAAAGGATTGGCTCTGAAGCCAGGAAGAACGGACTTGTGGGGCTGTTCACCACAACTTTTTTTTCTCACGAGACAATTACAACCCCTGTCCGATGCAATCGAGTGCAGCCTCATTGATCGCTGTGGCGTGCAGGATCAGGTCCCTGAACCAGGGCAAGACAAGTAACTATCAAATCGATGGCTTCAAGTAATCAGCAGCAGGCGGCATACATGATTTCCAGTGAGTCAATCAAACTCAATCGGACTTGTTTGGACGTAATGAACCATTCTTGAATGCACATCGTTTCTGAGTGCTCGATGCCCTCGTCAAAATGACGGCCTGCCTGCAGCCCAGCAACTCTGATGCCAAAAAGCGAAGAGCATGGACGTCCTGCAACTCGAAAGCTCATGCGATCATGTTCGAAATCCACCCCGGACATGTAAAGCAGGCAATGAACAAATGAAAAACATCCTCAGCGACAGCACTGAAGGCGAAGTCTATACTCGATTTCAGGCCTTATCGAGAGAAGCTGAAAGAATGCGCAGTGCCAGTGAATTTGCGCATTGCATGTCGCAGGTGCACTCAGTGCACGTTATTCACACTGAGCAGTTTGGAGCGTCCATTAGCTTTGGGTCATTTCGCGCTCGGCACCCCGCAGCTCGACTGAAAGTGCGGCAAGCGACCAGCATCTGCAAATTGTAGAACTTCGCATGACCGTTCAACACAGCGCAGCAAGAATTTCTCGTCGGCCCGGAAGAGTGGGGCATGTTGCAGAGCACGAGGGTCCTGCAGCTCGTTCAGCTAGACAAGAGTCTGAAGATTCTACAGTTCAGTGCTCAATCCGCAGCGCAAAAGTGCTGGGTCCTGAGAAATTGCGCACCAGACAACCTGCATTCATGTACATCGCCTATAACCCCGAGTGATGCATAGATGCAAATCGCGAGAACTGTCGCCTACAGTCGCCTACTCAACACGATGCCAACCTCGTCGTCTTCCTTGAGCTCATCTGAGGCAAACTGCAGTGCCAGGCCGCAATTGGCAATAGCGGCCTGGAGATAACACCCCGGCACTGCGAGAAGGAGAGCGAGTGGAAAGAGGATGGAAAGAGGGCTGCAAATCTACGGAGAGATTTGACGTTGATTGCACAGTCGAATAACCCTTAGCTTACTTGCCCAGGGTGGTCATCCTGAAAGGGCGAATTCGGTGCACGGGGTTTCTTTTTGCCGGCGCAGAGGCAACTACTGTGGCTCAGCTCTTTCTCTACACACTTCAAAGTACAACGAAGCTACTAACATCCATTCTGGAAGGCTACATGCGTTCTTTACACCGTACGATACATTCTAGACTTACGGGTACATATCCCTATAGAGGTTCCTTCGTAGCCGTCCCCTATAGACCAATATCTTGCAGAATACGCAGATTGGATATGCACAACCTCATGACTGATACTGGCAACCTCACAGGTCAGTCCCCGAATGAGGGGACGGTTAGATGTGGTCAGAAAGTGTGACGCTTGAATCCTGCCAAGTCGCAAGGACGATCTCCTTGTCTCGACGAAGCTCAGCCGACAAGTACTGGAGGCTCAGACCTTCAACAGACACACACACACACACACAGAGAGACACACACACACACACACACAAACACCCACCCACCCACCCACCCACCCACGCACCCACGCACGCACGCACGCACACATGCACCCACCCACGCACGAACGCCCGCACACCCACACAGCACGCCTGCCCGCCCGCACGCCCGAATGCCAGCCAGCCCGCCCGCTCGCACATCCATACGCGCGCGCAGGCACGCATGCAGGCACGCTGGCATGCACACACGCACGCATGCACAGTACAAAGGATGTGTCCACTATGTGCCATTACCATGCTTCGAACAGGCTCAGCGACTGAATGGTGCCGAATGATTCTTGAACCCATGCCTGCTGTCTGGACGGCTTGCAAGGCAAAATCTCGCTTGTCATGGATGCCATTTGCAAAGCGCATAGCTTCAGCGCAAGAAGTCAGCGCCAGCAGAACGACCTCCTGTTTCATGATATGATCGCAGTAGTAATCATTAGTAGCAATATCCGTCTGCGTCACCGTTACTGCGGGGTGTGAGGTCTTGGGCTGTCGGACTCTAAGTCAAGGTTTGCACTCTGAAGCTACAGTACCAGTTTTGCTCTGACCACACCTCGTCTGCGTGGAAACATGGCGCGTGCTCTAGCGCTCCACCATGAAGTTGCACTGCCTGCAAGACAAAAGCTCGATCTTCTACAAGACGTCCACCTCATGCGAACAAGGGTACTTCGGCCTAACACGACCAAAAACGGGGCAAAAAATCGAACACAAATCTGAACTTTAACTTGTCATTTCATGTAATGTCTGTCAGCCGCTGCCTGCAAATTCCATGGCTGCAGGGTTTTGATGCACGGACAACAGCACCAACTCGCCATCATCGCGCAGCTCCACAGATGCAAAGCGCAGTGCACGCCCATCACTTGCCAGCGCAATGGACACGAAGTCACGGTCTGCCTGACATGGTTAAAAAGACCGCAGGGGTGGAAGCATGATGCTGCCAATATTTGTAGGAAACTGCCTCCAGCAGCCCTGCGACTTAAGAGATCTTCACAGGACTGGCGTGTCTGAAGTTGGCTCATCTTTTTGCAACCACCCCATCGACCCCAACTGCTTGAAAGATCATTGCTTTCCCTCCAAACACCACGCCATGGACTAAGAATAGGCAGGACATCATGTCTGGTTCTCTCTGATGTCGGGCGACGCGCGACTCAGCCAAGTATGACACAGCAAACATGAAGACAAATCAGAAAACAAGGAAGGGCAAATCAGAAACCAGCAGGGCACGAATCAGCAAACCCGCCCCAACCTAATCACACAACCTAGGGGAACCTAACCTAACCTGCCCCAACCGAACCACCGTAACATGCCCCGACCTAACCTAAACTAACCTAAGGTAAGATGATAGGCCTTAAGGGTGTGCTTTAGAGAACAAAGTCACGAACAACGCAAGGCATCTTTTTCTGTGCATTCTGCTACTGCAGGTCCGAAAAAACCCGAAACCCTAAAACCCTAAAATCCCAAGCCCCAAACCCCAAAAAAAAACCTTAGCCCTAAAAACCCCTGAACCCTAAACCCTATATTAAAAAAAAAAACTGAACCCTAAACCCTAAAACAACCCTAAGCCTAAGCCCTAAAAAAAACCAAATCCCTAAAACAACCTAAACCCTATAAACCCAGCCCTAAACCCAAAAAAACACCAAAGCCCTCAAAACCCCTGAACCCTAAACCCTAAAAACCTGGCCCTTAAACCCTGAAACCCCTAAACCCTTAAATCCCTAAGCCCTACACCCTAAGAACCCCTGAGCCCTAAACCCAAAAAACCCTAAACCCCAAAAAATGAAACCTCAACTTCAAGCCCCGAAAACTCTAAACACTAAAAGCCCAATAATACCAAACCGTAAAAAACCCTAAACCCTAACAACCCCTAAACAAGGCATATTTTTTCAAACCCATCATGCGAGCATTGTGTTTTCAAATGGGGGGGGGGGGGGCCCCCCCCCCCCCCCCCCCCCCGCTTTATTCTTTTTCGAACCCATCACTCGCATTGCGTTTGCAAATCGGAAGCCCCAAAAACCCAAAAAAAACCTAAACCCTAAAAAACCCTAAGCCTTAAAAACCCCTATATAAACCCTAACGCCTAAACTCTAAACTCTAAACCCTAAATCCTAAAACCCCCTAAAGCCTAAAAAACCCTGAGGCCTAAACCAACAAAAACCTAAACCCTAAGAACCCAAAAAAACTCGAGACCCTAAACCCTAAAAATCCCAACAGTAACAAGCCCCTGAAGCCTCAAGCCCTCAACCCAAAACAAACCTGAGCCCTAAACAGAAAAAAACCGAAACCCTAAAACGCCTAAGCCCTCAACCCTAAAACGCCCCAAGACCTACACCCTAAAAAAGCCTAAACCCTGCACCCTGAAAACGGATGTCTGATTCGAGGTCTTGTTTTCTGATTTGGGCAGCATCTTGGACCACCATTCAGAACAAGTTGTTGATGGCCTTTTCCCCTAAGCCTCGAACTTCATTGCAAACTACATTTCAAGCTATGGGGCGATTCGGGATCTGAAATGGGGCAAGGGTCAAAATATCGACCTCTCAGCTAAATCAGAACCGAAAATGTTTGGTTTTGGAGTTGATCACAGAGGCCTGGCGATTCACCGAGCGCAAGCCTGTAAACAGAGCATCCGCCTTCAAGTGCACCGGAACAAACTCCAAGGCATCCGGATTCGCTCGGACAGCCTCAGGGATAATGGGAAAAGGCGTGTGCCAGTCTGGCTTGGTCGCCCTCTGCCTTCTGTTGCTGCCTTTGCCTTGATGTGTAAGGATCGCCACAAGCCCTAGATATGACATGGTCGTTCCCGGCTCCTAACCGCTCCTAGCCGCTCCTAGCCGCTCCTAGCCTTCAACACCCTTTCACAGGCCCAGGGCAGAGCCAACAGACCCGAGATCTCACCATCTAAAACGTTGCAGCACATCCGGTTGGGCCCTCACAATGGAAACCTTATAGCCAGAACCTCAACTCTGAGCCTCAAATCCCTTCAAGACATTGCAACTTCACCAGCCCCAAGCTGCAAAGTCCAGACTTTTCAGGTCTTGTGTCTAACAGCGTGAGAAGATGGGCTTCGCGAATCTTCGCGCAAGTACGCGCGAAAGATATCGACAGAAAATGCGCTTTCCACGAAGAATGGTTTGATCCCATGACGAAATACAAAACAATCCTCACAAGAAAAGCAATCTCGGCTTGGTATGGAGGTCCACAGCTGAGATGAATGACGTGTGCCATCTTGTGTGTCTAGTGGAATACCCAGACAGTCTGAGAGGGCAGTGAATTGGACAGCTTGCTGGGTGCCTCGACAGCAAACTCAGTGTCTTCACGCAGCGCTGGCGTTGCGAATGCCAGGCTGCGCCCGTCCCCACTTACAGCTGTCAACACGAGATCTCGGGCAGAACGGCAGTTCTCCTCGCAAGCCGCCCGAGCTAGGATCTCAAAAGCTGTCAGATCAGGGCGGATGTCAGCTTGTGACTAGTGGTCTACACAGAAAAATGCGGAAACCGAAGCGCCGTTACTCCGAGCTCCGGAAGCAGCCGCAGTGCCAATGGATTGGCTTGCAGGATCTGCAGCGCAAAGTTCTCGTCATGCAGGAGGGTCTGGTCAACCTGATGTTGGCAATCGTTGGTAATTACTTGGAGTCGGGGCTACGAAAGCTAGACAATGCTTCGTCGTGCGCAAGGGCAACGCCCGCGGTCCCAATCCCATACAGAACCTGAGTCGAGTATAACGTGGAGGATCACATTTCGAAACAATGGTAAATATCAACCAGATAAGGCCTAGGAGAATTGTAAACCACAACGACGCAAAGCTCCAAGAAGCTGGCTTTTGTGACAGGCATTGTGGTCATCTGGCGCAGTAGCTAAGAAGATAACAGAAGCGACAGCCAAGACACATATCTCATGGCCCAGCTGCTCGAGGCCACGGCAGCAAGGACCACTTCAGGATCCCTGCCAAAGCAGATAAGGCAGAGACAGCAGGCAGGTGAAACGGAATTCAGACTTCGAAGAGTTTTTCAGCGGAGGTGGTCTTCGGTAAGGTTGTTCGTTATGCTTCGGGAATACGTTGATGCATGGATGATAATGGATGGATGTCGTGATGGATGATGGATGCATGGATGGATGGCGTGATGGATTTCGTGGATGTCTTGGCAAAATATTCACGTGATACATGTGTTTGAAGGCGCGGGGCAGGGTTCGCGGGACTCGCTGCACCTACTCAAAAATCGCGCTGGCGCGCTGCGTTCGCATTTTTGTTCGCGAACGACAATCCTCTCGCTGTACGCGGGGTGTCGTTGCACGGGCGCGTGGGAGGCATTCGCATTTTTGGTCGCGAACCACGACCCTCTCTCTGCGAGCGGGTGTCGTTGCGCTGGTGGAGAAGCATTGTTGTCCGCGAACGACAACTCTCTCGGTGTTCGCGCGGCGCGGTGACGCTGGCGCGTGGGAGGCGTTCACATTGTTGTTCGCGAACGACAGCTTTCTTGCTGTGCTCGGGGTGTCAGTGCACTGACGCGTGGGAGTCGTTCAGCATTTGCTTACGACAGCCCTCTCGGTGTTTCCGGGGTGCTGTGACGCTAGCGCGTGGGAGGCGTTTGGCTCTAGGCGAGGTTGTCAGGAGCGTTCTCGGCGGCACGTCTGCTGACAACAATGACCGCGCGCAGGCCAGAAGTAAGAAAACACTCCACTTTGCTCGAGGGCGCCAAGTTTGCTGTGATGATCACGGCCGTGTCAATCAGGCCTTTCTTCACAACACAACCCTGCATTTTGTGCTTAGCTAACAAGAACCGCATACATCACAGCTGAGCATCCAACGAGATAAGTGCAAGAGGCTAGAAAACAGACCGCGGAAACCGAAGCTTAGTGCGGGTAGTTCTTCTTATCGCCCTCTGTTGCGGGGCGAGGGTTTTTCAGCGGAGGTGAAATCGTTGATGCATGGGTGGATGTCGTGACGGATGATGCATGGATGGATGGCGTGATGGACTTCGTGATTCCCAAACACTCCCAAACTATCACACGCTCACAGGACCAGTCAAGAGCAATTCTCGGGCCTGTGGTATTTGCCTTGCGCAAAGGCCAAAAGATCTCCGTACTGGCGAACCATCTCGAGCACCACCTTCAGTTACTTCAGTTACTTAGCTACTTTAGTTGAATTCACTGATTTGCGGTGCCGTTCATTGCCGTTCCCACACATCCGTCACTCTGACTGTGACTGCCGGCCTCCCGATGGAATGCCCCCCTCTGAATTCGCCTTTTGGCTTCTGCATGTGAGAGCTCTGCCATGGCCGCTGAGATACATGCTTTTTTTTCAACTCTCGGATGATCGGTCAAACTAAGATAAACTAAGTTCAATTCAAGGGGTTGAACCTACAGTGATGTTGGGATGGATTTACAAGTGCTGCTACTTGTAGGACTGCCTCAGAAACAAGAAGCTTCCAAGCCACACTGCTGCACCCTGTGCACTTTCTCATGCTCAAGACATTTCTGGACATCTCAAGAAATGCCCTTACATCTCCTTCTGGCATCGCAAAAGGTCCCGAAGATAGTGCGACTCAGGGCCGCGGACGCAACAGGCTCAAGGCTGCACTGTCAGGCATCGGCAAGTGGTGTGACCCCTGGGAGACAGGCAATTTTAAAGCTTGGTTGACATACTGGCAATCTCCACAACCTTCACTTTTGCTGCCTTGTCCGTGGGGATGCCTTCAGCCTCTCTCAACACCTCGGCAAAGTTTGAAGTCAAGCCTCCCGACGGCTGCACTTTACTCACCACTCCAGTGCAATCGATCGACATCTTTGACCTTTGTGAGCACAGCTTCTGAAGATGGCAAGTACTTGGACATGTGCTGCACAGCCTCCGAGGATGGCAAAAAGCGGATGTGCTACAGCAGTGCTACAGATGCTTGCTTGTCACTGCTTGTCAACACAAACTGCACACAGCACTGCCACGTACGGCCTCTGCTGCGTTCAGCGGGTGAACAATATGACTGGCGAATCGGGAACGCCTGTCAACGTGGTGGACAAAACTCCTGAGCCATAGTGCCGACAAGCCGTACTGCCAGGAAGCCCGGGCAATGGCACTGGAGGTTTTGAGAAGATTTTGAGAACAGCTCCATGCCCTTCATCCGACACGATGCATGTTTGAAGTAGTGGCAGGGCTCGGCAAGTGATGAGTGCTAAGCTGAAGCGGCCGCTGAGGGCTCAAAGTCTCACGTGTCTCGGTGAGCTGCACAGGGTGTGCGTGAAGGTTTTCTTATCCAGGAGGCAGCAACAATCTCAAAAGCCCAGCTACTCAAAAACTTGGAAAAACAGTCCAGTTTGGTCATGTGATGCAGCGTCGCACCCTACTGTAGACTGTACGTGCAGCTTGAGCCAGCCCTGCGACGAAGATGCTGACTTCTTTCCATTGAAAACAATGCAAGGCGAGATGTCAAGCTGTCTTGGACGCCGAACTTGGGTGAGCGTTTCGATGCGCGATGCCTCTACAGCGCACTCGACTAGTCCTTGCTAGTCCCAGTCCTTGTTAGTTTTCAGTCGGGCGAGCGTTCAAATTCGGTTAACCCCATTCGCATCACACGCGTGGCCGCTCGTTTGACTGCGCGGCATTCGACTTTATTGGGGCCAGGCCTGGCCAGGCGTATCCTGGATTATCGATGTTTGTGCATGGGGGGCATTGCCCCCACCTGGCAGATTAGCGCCTGCCCTTCCCCAATTTCGTCGAGTCGGTGCCCAAAAACCCCAACCCCCTCTACGGACATCAAGGGAATCTTAAGTATTATTTGGGATAAACATAGCACTTCTAAGGAGGGCGTTCTGCCAACATTCCTGCCTACACCATCACCCACATAACAGTGTCCCTGCACTGACCCCGTTTGGGGATCCAGTTGTCTGCAGCCTTGACTTGAGCATTTACCTTTCGGGTGAATTTCGACTGGTGGGAAAGGGGGTGCGACAATACTGGCATCAACTCAATTAAGCATGTGGAGTATACAGAGTTGTACATTTCGCAAAGGATGACTTGGTAATTACAGCCCGGAAGAAACCATGTCCACGACAGGTCCGGAACGAGCAAAAAGATTTGAGCTGCTAACCATGGGCTAAGGATGCGGCAACGGAGGGTCCAAAGGATTCCCGCGGCATGGCATACCTGGCAGAAACTCTCCCCGGTGTTTAAGCCGGTGAAGCAATGCGGCAGTATTTACCCGTCCTTTCACCCTTTCGTGCAGCCTTCCCCCAGGCCCCAGGCGTCACCACATCTTACTGTAATTACCGGTGTCGGTAAAGATCCTGCACTGTTGGAAGCCCGAATTCACCAATTTCCTTGCCCTTGACATGCGTCCCACCTTGGGATGTGACAGGACGTGACTTATCAATTTGCACAAGCAATCACTTGTCCTGTCACTTGCCCTGGTGCTCCCTTGTATCAAATGCGCAACTGGCAGAAACCTACGTTTCGAAGGCCTCGGACCCCGGTGACTGTTGCATCGCGTTTTGCGGGCCATCTAGGGCCTTTGGAGTCTCGCTGTGTGTCTTGTGTCGACGTCCTGTGCTGAGTTTCCGTCGGGTCTCATGTTTAGGTCGTGCCCTGTTGCGTGCATCGGCTCGTGATTCATGCTGCGCCACAATGGCTGTTGTGAAGACAGTGAATCCAAGAGACCCAAAACCCAACCCAAAGGCAACAATTAAATCAGGATTTAATTTTTTTAACTTCTGGATTCATTGGTTTTCCTGTTGTGCATGTCGTGCCTACTGTCCGAAGTGCATTAAAATGCTTGCGACTGGATGCCTGACGATGCCTCCCCCGCACACTGCAAACTAACCACGTTCAAAAAATCTCAAAATGGTTCACAGGTCCGGAACTCTTTGGCCAAGCTGGTAAAACATGAAGGACAGATGAAACAAGCGCATGTATGCCAGAGAGCAAGAAGCCCAAACGGCGTGAACCACGAAGTGCACTCATCAGTGTGTGTGTGTGTGTGTGTGTGTGTGTGTGTGTGTGTGTGTGTGTGTGTGTGTGTGTGTGTGTGTGTGTGTGTGTGTGTGTGTGTGTGTGTGTGTGTGTGTGTGTGTGTGTGTGTGTGTGTGTGTGTGTGTGTGTGTGTGTGTGTGTGTGTGTGTGTGTGTGTGTGTGTGTGTGTGTGTGTGTGTGTGTGTGTGTGTGTGTGTGTGTGTGTGTGTGTTGTGGTGTGTTGTGGTGTGTTGTGGTGTGTTGTGGTGTGCTGTGCTGTGCTGTGGTGTGCTGTGGTGTGCTGTGCTGTGCTGTGCTGTGCTGTGCTGTGCTGTGCTGTGCTGTGCTGTGCTGTGCGGTGCGGTGCTGTGCTGTGCTGTGCTGTGCTGTGCTCTGCTCTGCTGTGTTGTGTTGTGTTGTGTTGTGTTGTGTGTGTGTGTGTGTGCGTGTTGTGTGTGTGTCATGTGTATCCACGTACAGTTGGTTGTGCCAATTGTGACACATCGTACTTGTAGGTGCCTATGGCAATGACAAGGAAGTCTGGGCTGATCGGAATCATCTCAGAGTCCTGGTCTGGCCGGCAGGCCCATGTCGCTGCAGATGACCTCCTTATTCATGCCTGGGGTTGGGCTTGTATGGGTCACTGGCGCAACGCTGAAGTGGTTCAATATGATGCAGCTGTGCCAATACAGCAACCGATACGCTGGTTGACTAGCTGTTGAATGCCTGTGGCCCGTCCTGCGCTGAGCCACCCACTTTGGCTTGTCCTGCGCGAGATAACTGCGGCCGGGGAGTGACAATGCAACAACGCGTTGAAGTTGAATGGTTTGCGCATGCTTGCTTTGAGCTGCCCGACATGCTGCTCGATCTGGTGCGAACAAGCTTCATTCATTTGTGGCTCACGACCTGTCAGCCGTCGATTGTCGCTGGCTGCAGCTGCTGCTTCCTCTCGCTCTGGGTCCTTCTGCTGCCCGTCGTTAGCCTGCTAGCTGTTCTGGCAAGGCCTGCCATGCTGTTGGCGCCTTCCAGAAGTCCAGGAGTTGTGCTGCGCACATCCGGTCTTCGAATGCGACATGCAATGGCATTGTGTTTATGTATGCCCCCCAAACCTAAACCCTCACGCAAACCATTAACTTAAAGCCTATACCCTAGATTGCACTAAAAGGCTAGACCCTATAGACCCTATAAAGTAAAACGAAACCGCACACCCTTAGCAACCAGCTTTAAAAACCAACGCCCAAACCCCAAAACCTAAACCCCTCCCCCTCCGCATGGGAGATGTTGCGACACTGCACTATACATCCACGTTTCATTGATAGTCATTGCAGAAAGCACAGTACATCCTGCCACTGCCGACTGGCAGCTGTGCCTTGGCCTTTCTCAGATGCTACTATTCTTGATTGCTAGGCCCTAGCTAGGGATTAGCATGCGCGTCTAAACCGACGCCATAAAGCTTGAATGTGACCCGTGCCGCAGGTGCAGGATGCTCCCGTCCTGTCGCCATTCGAGAGAGAAACCGTCCATCCTGGACAGTACAGCAAGAAATCGAATGAACTGTATGAGGTCTTCAGGCTCGTGAAATGCAACATGCTTGGTGGCTGCACATACGTCTCACTGGAGCAGCGCTGTGGCGAGAAGGTTTCATTTCCGCTACGCAAGACACTGGAGAAGACGGTCCGAATCAGCGAGTTTACAGGAAAACTCGAAAGAGCAGTTAGAACAAGTAGGGCAATAATTCGAGCTCCGAGGGAAACTGTAACGGAAGTGCAGTGCCTCCAGCTGCATCTCTCGATTTTCCAGGAGGTTGTTCAACAGCGGCAGCACCTCGGCTGAAAGCAAGTAAACGTGCGGTGCTGCTGGCACACATGCGCATGTATATATATATATATATGCACATAGGCATAGGCTGCAGTGTGTGTGTATATATATACGCTGTTATGAGTGTGTGTGTGTGTGTGTGTGTGGTGAGGGCAAGTCGGCCCCCACGTCGGACAGGAGATTTGCATTTTTCAGCAAGAACAGGGCAAGTCTGGACTAGGGCAAAAAGCCTTCAGCTTTCGCAGGCTGCTTGAGCTTCCATGTAAGGCTATAGATGTCTAGCCTCTAGCCTTCCACGGAGTTCTAGGATGCTCTAAGGTTAAACACGGGCAGACAGGCCCTCTTCAGACTATCTGCACCTGGACTGACGGCGCTGTCGTTCCCAAAGGTCATGTGGGCATTCAATCATGTTGAAGACAAAATTGAGATTGGGCACTGAATGACTCGTGTCAATGTTCCTTGGATAGTGAGAAAAATCCAAATGGTGGAACGATCCATAGGCGTTCTTTCTTCCCGGCGAGCTTGGACACCAATCCTCATTGCCTGCATGTGGACATAAGTCACCCACGATGAGAATGATTTCCTCGGATGCAAATGGGGAGGTCAGGTTGGACGAGCTGCTTTCTGAAGCGCCTTCTTCCATCAGTGCCCACAAGGCACGGCCTCTGGTCCCATAAGCATTGTTAAGGAAGCGGCCTTTGGCACAGGTAAAGCAGCCCATTCCGACGGTTCCACCGCCCCCCCCGCTTTGGCCACACCAGCAGTTTCCTGTACCGCCACAGTCGCGCCACATAGCCTGTGCTGACGCCACGTTGTAATAGGGCGTTCCTCTCACAAGTTCAGCAGTGTTGATTCCGCCACAAGCTGCATGGGGCGCATCACCGTACATGGTTGTGGTAGCCCAGTGATGGTAGCCATACATGTTGAACTCCGCGGACTGGTTCTCTTTGGTCGAATCCTGAGTTTGCTCGGCTTCCAGCGCGGCTTTCTGCAACCTGAGCTGTGTGCGATTTTGTGCGGCATCAAAGCAGCAAAATCAACCAGAACATACCGGAGTTTCGCAACAAAATCAACACATGCCATGCCCATCATCCAAAGGGCTGGAGGGCATTGAGAGCGCAGCCTTCCTGCTCGCACTCTGCATCACTCAGCAAAGGATCACTGATTGCGCCGACTTCAGCCCATGTCAGCTCCACTGATGTTAGCGTGGCGAGCACAAACAGGTTTCCCAGAATTAGCGCCGCCATGGCAGAGGGATGCAGGGGTCACTCTCTGAGCCGCTCTGGAGTTCCTTTGAAAGCGGTATTGCTGCACAATCCCATTCCCAAAATGTCCAGACGTTTCCAAGGAGCCCCCGTCCAACAAGTTCCTAGCCAAGCTTCGGGCGTTCTAAACATAAACAAACACACAGTGAGCATTGCCGGTCTGATGGAACCTGGCGCCAGTCTAAGGCCAGAACATTGCGCTCAGCCTTCTCTATTCCCTCAAGCCTGCGGCTGTCACAGACCCAGTGACTACAAGAGACTGGTCTCAAAAACTTTTTTGCAGCTGAACCCGTGACACGAAAGCGCAGGAAAGCACCTCCAGCGGCAAAAAAAAATGCAAGGTTCTCTGAGCGAGCTGCAGAAGCACGCGGCCATGGAGAGCAGCCCGGACCGGCCTTTTTAAGCAGGCCAAGTAACGCAAGTGACAAGGAGATGCGAGGAGGGGGGGGAGGGCAACACGGAACGCCGTACACTCCGCTGGGTCGGCAAGGCTCCCACGGCTGATCCACATAGAGAGCGTGTCCTTACTCTTTCAGAAAGCTGTTCGTAAGGCAAGGTGGTTACTCATCAAACACTTCTTGCAAGAGCGTTCGGCTCGGCATTCGATAGCCTCGAAAGCCAATCCTGTCTTTTTACAAGCTATTCATTGAGGTGGCACGTTATTTGAGGCCGAAAACCAGCAGCGCCAGGTGAAACAGATGAGCCCAACAGCTCGGTAAGCCCTATATAGTGGAGCGACTGCTGTACTGTGTCAAGCTTCCGGTGTCCGCAGAACTTATATGCTGAAAAGCACACACACACACAAAGTTGTGTAATCCATCGGCCCACCTTCTTGAACATCACAACCAAACAGCAGGCACATGGCAGCTTCTCTGCATCTCACGGCCCCCTCGGCGGAGATCAGAGGCTCCACGAGGCAGGTCACTTCGGCGCAGCTATCTGGATCTGTACACACGAGGTGGATCATGGACTGATCATGTTTGTCGACCTGTTTTGCTGTGCTCAACTGGAGGAGCTTCCGGAGGAGTCGCTGTCCTGGTAAGCAAACGGTTGCAGCGGGTAAAGCCTTCGAAAAAGTGGAGAATGCAGGGGCGCATCTCCTCCTTTCTGCGGATGAGCGAGGCCGCCATGTAGCCGGGAATGGTCAACGCTGCAAAGCTGATGAGCAGATACACTTCTGCACCATCCTCTACAGAGAACAACGTGACAAAAACAAGCATGAGAGGGAAGTACTACCCCGCGTACGATGAAGGGAACCGGATGTGAATTACACATGCTGCTCTTTGCTCGCTCAGGCAGACTGTACAAGAGAGGTCCCAGCTTTGCATCTTGACCTTCCCAGTCTCCCTCCCTCCCTCCCTCCCTGTACAACGGCAGGGCATACATTCGTTGAGCCGGCACGAGCGGTACCTCGGCATCAAGCTGTGCCACTGCCTTCCATGCGTACTGGATCTGACTGCAGCCGATACGGTCCTGAGATTCTTTGCCTTGGCCTTTATGCATTTCGACTTCGAGTCGATTTGGTCTGTGAGCCGAAGTCAACTGAGTCACATGTCCCAGCAGGAGGAGGGCGAAACCCTTGACCAGCGTCGGACCCTCTCTTGACAGGGCATACAGGGCTGCATGGTGTACAGCACCCAGTCATGTTGACATCGCGAGGAGAGGGTGCAACAGGTGCACTGTGTTTGCCGATGCGTCGAGACATAGGCGGTCGAAGGTGAACTACGCCCTACGCTCTTGAAGCCTTTGCCAGTGACTGGGTCCATCCGATGCCATGGGCACTAGAAACCACATGCGCATCTGTGCACATGTGAGCTTCTCTGCTTGTGGATGCTTCTACGGCGCTCGAATGGAGCACTGTTGTTGCCCAGCACAAAGCTTGAGCCAGGTAGCGCAGTACAGTGCCGTGTCACGGACATGGGCATTGCATCGGCTGTCTAATCACGGCCTGCTGCGTAGCTCCAAGAATGAAGGCCGCAGTGGACGCACCAGTCCCGAAGACAAAGACGTTGGCAAAGGCACCAGCGCTCGCCTTGATAGGGCATGCAAACTAGCCCAAGTTGGGTGTTTTGTCGTGCTGAAGGCGGCTGAAGCAAATTGCAACTCAAGCCGAGCAAGGGCCAGCCTCGCCAGGAAAAAAGTCGGCGAAAATGGCCTTATTGGTACTTTCGTACACGGCCCTGCCAACACCCATGAGAATGTAGAAGACCTGAGGCAGACATCATGAAACGCCGCACTCCCCAGAGGCTTTTCGAATAGCCAAGAAACCAGCACGCCCCATCCCCAATCTGCAGGATGCCCCACGAACCTCAGATTTCAACCGAGCGAGCTGAGCAAGCGAGAGAGAGCGACAGAGCGGGAGAGAGCGGAGAGAGAGGGAGAGAGATGGAGAGAGAGGGAGAGAGAGGCAAAGAGAGGCAAAGAGAGGGAGAGAGAGGGAGAGGGAGGGAGAGGGAGGGAGAGGGAGGGAAAGAGAGGGAGAGAGAGGGAGAGAGAGGGAGAGAGAGGGAGAGAGGGAGAGAGACAGAACTGAGAAAACTGAATAAAGTTAGAAGTGAGAGACAGAGAGCGAGAAGAAGAGCGAGAAAGGAACAGTAAGGGAGGCAAAGAAGAGGAGAGACAGAGACAAAAAGTCCGACAGAAAATGGGCAGAGGGATGGAAGGAGAAGAGCGAGACAGCGAAACACAGGGATGGCCAAGGAGAGAGAGAGACAGAGAGAGACAGAGAGAGAGAGAGAGAGAGAAAAAAAACCAAAAAAAAACATACCTATGTATGTAGAGAGAGAGAGAAAGAGCAGGGCAGGAAGAGAGCGAGACGGCAAACCATTCGATGACGACGGAACCACAAACAGAAACAAGAAACGCAACACAAAAAACATGAGCAACTAAGAAAGGGAAAAGGGAGGAGGGGGAGGGCACATGTTCCTTTGTTCTGGCACCGAGCGAGCCCCTGGTCGCAGGCGTCACGGCTCCCCCCCGTTTCCCAATGCCTCGCAGGGCCCCTACCGCCCCCTTTCGTTCACTTTCATCATTCTTGGACCTCGCCGGCGTCCTGTTTTTTCTTGGATGTGCGGAGAGGGAAGCCTTCGATACTACGTCTTACAAATACACGACAAAGAAGTGAATCTCCTGCAAAACTCGGTCAAGTCGCAAAAACTGT
>CAJNDS010002611.1:163338-183338 GCA_905221605.1 Symbiodinium natans | reverse complement strand
AGTCTCTTGAGGACGTGGGGCTGGAAGTCAATCCAACGAAGTCCAAAGCCTTGCTAATGGTTCAGGGCACTCAGCAGTCCATCTTTCGCAAAAAGCACACGATGCGCAAAGAGAAGCAGTTGCACATCGTCCTTCCCTCAGGACATAAGATTCCGATTCATCACAAACTAACATATCTAGGGGTGCAGTTCAGCTATGGATCCTACAAAGACCAGACTGTTGACTATAGGATCGCCCAAGCTCAAGGCAAGTTTGAGCTACTTCGACACATCCTGTGCTCCACTAAGGCCTTGGAGGCTTCAAAGAAGTTGGAGATCTGGAGGGTCTATGTGGAATCCTCACTCTTGCATGGGCTTGTGGCCACTGGCATCACCTCATCAGGTCTTCAGAAGCTTCAGAGTAAATACTCGAGGATGCTAAGATCCATCTTTAAGCAACATCAGCACTACAGCCATATTGACACGAAGACTCTGTTCGAGCAATATAAGGTTCAGACTCCTCAAGCAGTTTTGATCAGCCAGATGAAAAACTATCAAGACGCACTAGATGCCTGTCAGAAGTACAACCCGGATCAGAACATACAGTGGTATCTGGGACTTAGAGGTAGGATTGTTGCGCTGCAACAGGAGCTTCAGAGCATGCATTTGGACCTGACCGAGGCAGACCAGGAGGTACCGTGCTCTCTGTGCGATCGGAAATTTTCCAGCGCTAAGGGTCTTCAGCAACATACTCTGGTGAAGCATGGAGGACAGCGTGCGAATCAGCTAGGCCCAAAATTTCAGGTCACTGTGCATAGCTGCAAAGGACTTCCGCAATGTGCGGCATGCAACAGGCAGTTGCGCACAATGCATCAACTTCGCAGACATGTGGAGTCAGGCATTTGCCCTCAGCTGCACGAGCTGAAAGAACGAGCCAAATCCTGTACAAGCTCAGAAAGCATAGCTATGATCTATCAGTCTAGCGTGCAGGAACAACTTAAGAAGGATCCTGATCTTCTACTAAAAAAGAGACATGTCACTCAGCATCTATTAACGAACTGCAGTCTCTGTGGGCAATACATTGTTGGCCACAAAGGAGTGAAACAGCACATTCAGAAAGCTCATCCCGCTTTCTGGGCACAATCCTCGGCATCCATTCTTGCCAACATGCGAACACATAAGCGCCTCCTGCACAAAAAAGAAGAATGTAGGTATTGTCGCATTGTGGTAGATGCTCCAGTACGCCATGCAGAGCAATGTGTGGTTCTGCTTCAGACATACGCCATGAGTGCAGCTTGTGCCAAGCCTATGGAGCTGCCAGATCTCTTCAGTGCAGATCCTCCAATTAGCCAGGTGAGAGGAAGGGAGGCTTCCTCCCAGGAGGCTTCCTCCAGCAGCCGAGCTTCTTTGCTGACATACACTGCACGCGTCTCGGGTCGTTCAACCACTGCACCTCCCACAGCTTCCATGCAAGACGCTGCCTGGCGTCTAGCTTATCATAATCCGCATCAACTGTGCTATGCACACACGGTCGTTCATATCCTTATCTCTCTCTTGTCAGACGGACTGTTCCCAGATCCTTCTTTAAATTCCATCCTAACGGAAATAGGTTCCCTGAATGGCAGATCCTCTCATGCGGATGTTCGGAGGTTGCGACATCTTCGTCCGCTGCTAGCAGGATGGCGATTACGACCCAGGCAGGAGGATGCATCTCAATTTCTGTTGCATATCTCTCAGCGTATTCCAGATCTTTCATCAGATAAATGGGAGGCGCGAGTTCATATCTCAGCACCGGAGGAACGCATAAGTGTTGAGGAAAAAGGTGGCTTGATTCTGTATCTACCCGAGCCGCCGGATGGACTCTCGACTCTTCAGCAATCAGTAACACAATGGACGAACAGGGGTAGTGTGTTTGCCTTGCTTCCAGATACAAGACTCATTTGCTTACAAATTCAAAGATTTGATCAGCAAATCAAAACTTCCCGCCCACAAGCGCTGGACACAGTTCTTGAGATGCCAATGTTTCGAGATAACGGAACCTCAACAGAAGCAGTGTCCTTTAGCCTCTATGCATTCATTATCCATATCGGCGAAGACTGGAGCTCTGGACATTACCGAGCGGGGTTTTGGAGAGATGGAGTTGCGTACCTAGCTGATGATAGTGATCCGCCAAGATGCACCATGCTCCTCTCGGATCAAATATGCCGAGGATCGTACTTGGCCTTCTATGTAAGAGATTAGATTCAGCCAGGCAGCCATGAGGCAGGCCTTTGCCCAATTGTCAGCACCCGCCAAGTCCAAGCACGCATGCGGAGGTTTCCTCCGGAGGCATCCTCCGCAGCAGTGTTCTTTCTTAAAGAAGACCTATCTGCCTGCTGTTGCTTAAGGCAACTCGGCATGAATGCTGCCCTGCGCGCAATAAAGCCATGATCTCGTGCTAAAAAGTACAGTCTCTTGCATGAACCTTCACATGCGGAGGTTTCCTCCGGAGGCTTCCTCCCCGGTAGTGTTTCTTACAGTAGACCGATCTGCCTGCTGTAGCGTAAGGCCAAGCTTACCCATTTTTGTCCCTGAACCTGAAGCATCTGTAAGAGCCCTGTGCGCACTTCCTTTGACCCCAGCAAAATTCCCCCCCGAACATGTGAGGCCTCCTCAAGGACGGTGGGTTCAACTTAGAGTCACTTTTTCGGATGCAACCTGCCTTGTCGCAGCGCTGGCCCCGAGAGCCGTGCAAGGTGTCCCAGGTCAGGTGCTTCCCTCTTCGCAAAGTACTCGTACCTATGTGAGACCTCCTCCAGCCTGGTGGTTTAAGTTCGGTCAGTTGGGGTCACATTTTCTCGACCAGGTATGAAATTTTGCCCTGTCGCAGCGCTGGCCCCAGGAGCCGCGCAAGGCGTCCCAGGTCAGGCTTCGCAAACTCAGCTTCCCTGCATCCAATTTGAGCATCCTACTTGGAACGTGCAAGTTGATTCATTGCATCAGATAAGGAGGTTTCCTCCTGAATATCCTTAAGTCCTCTGCCAAAGCAGATTCAGTATAGCAGGTAGTGAGACCTGGCAATCTGGAGGAAGCGATCCTCTCGAAGTCCAAAAGGCCGGACTGTGAAATAAAAAAGGCGGGTGAGACCTTCTATATCACACTTGCCCGCCTTAATCACACCAAACTCAGCTAGCGCACAGCTATAGCCTGCAACATAACATCGGGGCCAGCCGGCACTGCAGCAGTCGCGGGTGCAGGTGAGCCAGTAGGAAGCGGTCGTAGGGTGCCCAGCCAGCACAGCGCTATCGCAGCCCTGAGGGGCGGATGCATTCCACATACTCGAACATAGCTGTGCACAACAATCCTTTCAGCAGCCCTGAGGGGCGTGAAGTACGAACTAGCAAAGACTGCTGGAGCTCCCAAGGCGGATACAGAGTAGCCGACGTGCCGAGGATCCAAAGTGATCAGAGGTCCACATGCTGATTCTGGCAGTGAGTGCAATGCAAAAATGTTGTTGTTGTTGTTGTTGTTGTTGTTGTTGTTGTTGTTGTTGTTGTTGTTGTTGTTGTTAATGTTGTTGTTGTTGTTGTTGTTGTTAATGTTGTTGTTGTTGTTAATGTTGTTGTTGTTGTTGTTGTTGTTGTTAATGTTGTTAATGTTGTTAATGTTGTTAATGTTGTTAATGTTGTTAATGTTGTTATTGTTGCTAATGTTGTTAATGTTGTTGATGTTGTTGTTGTTGTTGCTGCTGCTGCTTGTTGTTGCTGCAGCGTGTTGTTGCTGCTGCTTGTTCTTGCTGCTGCTTGTTGTTGCTGCTGCTTGTTGTTGCTGCTGCTGCTTGTTGCTGCTGCTGCTGCTTGTTGCTGCTGCTTGTTCTTGCTGCTGCTTGTTGGTGCTGCTGCTTCTTGTTGTTGCTGCTGCTGCTTGTTGTTGCTGCTGCTGCTGCTGCTTGTTGTTGCTGCTGCTGCTGCTGCTGCTGCTTCTTGTTGTTGCTGCTGCTGCTGCTTCTTGTTGTTGCTGCTGCTGCTGCTTCTTGTTGTTGCTGCTGCTGCTTGTTGTTGCTGCTGCTGCTGGTTGTTGCTGCTGCTGCTTGTTGTTGCTGCTGCTGCCGCTTGTTGTTGCTGCTGCTGCTGCTTGTTGTTGCTGCTGCTGCTGCTGCTGCTGCCGCTGCTGCTGCTGCTGCTTCTGCTGCTCCTGCTGCTGCTGCTTGTTGCTGCTGCTGCTTGTTGTTGCTGCTGCTTGTTGTTGCTGCTGCTTGTTGCTGCTGCTGCTCGTTGTTGCTGCTGCTTGTTGTTGCTGCTGCTGCTGCTTGTTGCTGTTGCTGCTGCTGCTGCTTGTTGTTGTTGCTGCTGCTGCTGCTGCTTGTTGCTGCTGCGGCTGCTTGTTGTTGCTGCTGCTGCTTGTTGTTGCTGCTGCTGCTTGTTGCTGCCGCTGCCGCTTGTTGCTGCCGCTGCCGCTTGTTGTTGTTGCTGCTGCTGCCTGCTGCTGCCTGCTGCTGCCTGCTGCTGCCTGCTGCTGCCTGCTGCTGCCTGCTGCTGCCTGCTGCTGCCTGCTGCTGCCTGCTGCTGCCTGCTGCTGCCTGCTGCTGCCTGCTGCTGCCTGCTGCTGCCTGCTGCTGCCTGCTGCTGCCTGCTGCTGCGCTGCTGCCTGCTGCCTTGCTGCTGCCTGCTGCTGCCTGCTGCTGCCTGCTGCTGCCTGCTGCTGCCTGCTGCTGCTGCTGCCGCTGCTGCTGCTGCCTGCTGCCTGCCTGCTGCCTGCTGCTGCTGCCTGCCTGCGGCTGCCTGCTGCTGCTGCTGCTGCTGCCCTGCTGCTGCTGCTGCTGCGCTGCCTTGCTGCTGCCTGCGGCTTGCTGCTCTTGCTGCTGCTTCTGCTGCTTCTTGCTGCTTCTTGCTGCTTCTTGCTGCTTCTTGCTTGCTGCTTCTTGCTGCTTCTGCTGCTTTTTGCTGCTTCTTGCTGCTTCTTGCTGCTTCTTGCTGCTTCTTGCGCTCTCTTGCGCTTTTGCTGCTTCTTGCTGCTTCTTTGCTGCTTCTTGCTGCTTCTTGCTGCTTCTTGCTGCTTCTTCTTGCTGCTTCTTGCTGCTTCTTGCTGCTTCTTGCTGCTTTCTTCTGGCTGCTTCTTGCTGCTTCTTGCTGCTTCTTGCTGCTGCTTCTGCTGCTTCTTGCTGCTTGCTGCTGCTGCTGCTGCTGCTTGCTGTTACTGCTGCTGCTTGTTGCTGCTGCTGCTGCCGCTGCTGCTGCTGCTGCTGCTTGTTGTTGCTGCTGCTGCTGCTGCTGCTCGTTGTCGCTGCTGCTGCTTGTTGCTGCTGCTGCTTGTTGTTGCTGCTGCTTGTTGTTGCTGCTGCTTGTTGTTGTTGCTGCTTGTTGTTGCTGCTGCTTGTTGCTGCTGCTTGTTGTTGCTGCTGCTGCTTGTTGTTGCTGCTGCTGCTTGTTGTTGCTGCTGCTGCTTGTTGCTGCTGCTGCTTGTTGTTGCTGCTGCTGCTTGTTGCTGCTGCTGCTGCTTGTTGCTGCTGCTGCTGCTTGTTGTTGCTGCTGCTGCTGCTGCTGCTTGTTCTGTTGCTGCTTTTTGGTGTTGCTGCTTCTTGTTGTGGCTGCTTCTTGGCGTTGCTGCATGTTGTTGCTGCTGCTGCTTGTTGTTGCTGCTGCTGCTGCTGCTTGTTGTTACTGCTGCTGCTTGTTGCTGCTGCTGCTGCCGCTGCTGCTGCTGCTGCTGCTTGTTGTTGCTGCTGCTGCTGCTGCTGCTCGTTGTCGCTGCTGCTGCTTGTTGCTGCTGCTGCTTGTTGTTGCTGCTGCTTGTTGTTGCTGCTGCTTGTTGTTGTTGCTGCTTGTTGTTGCTGCTGCTTGTTGCTGCTGCTTGTTGTTGCTGCTGCTTGTTGTTGCTGCTGTCGTTGCTACCGTTGCTGTGGCTGCGGTCGTCGTCGTCGACGTCGTCGTCGTTGTTCATGAAGTGCAATAAAGTACGCTGGTAAAATATACGAATTACCGTATTCTATAGCTACTTTTTGGGGTCTTTGGAGTAATATTATGAGAGCGCACATTGATGCGGCGAAGATGAGAGGTCCCAACAGCTACGAAAGTTAGGGCTGTCACTTCTAAACTCAAAGGAGCTTATGTCCGTGGCAATACCCTCTAAAATCTCACTGAAACATTTATTTGGCACATCAAATGAGGTGTGCTGACTGACCTCATGTGTTCACATGAGCTAGAATAGGTAGTGGCAGAAGCATCGGATCAGCAGTGTGGACACTTCGCAAAGCTTCCTGGAAAAAGCTGCACAATGATACGACTTTCATCTTTCATCTATGTTACATCTCTCCGAAGCACTCTCCAAACTCCCTCAGAAGTAGCTCTGCCAATTTGACAAGCAGCCAGCGAAGCCAATAAAGTCGCTGCTGAGTGCCGGTGTGAGAATGTTCCTGTCGACCGCAAGGGCTTTATCTGCAGGCGAGGCGCTCCAAGGCGATGCAAATGACACAAGTCGATCCAAAGCCCGTGCCTTCCTATGTAGCCGCCCAACCACGCAGCTGCAAAGCCAAAGGTCAAGTTGGTGCACTGCAAGACCTCCAGTATGTCAGCAATCGCATGACAACCCCATCATGGTATCCCCATGGTATCCCATATGCTCCCCTCGTCAGCTGAAGGAGCCCAGGTCTTTGGATCACTCCAAAGTGACACTGCGCTCAGCACCTGTCGGGTAAACTAGAGGAGACGCAACTGAGTTTTTGAAGTTGCTACGGCTGGGAGGGCTGGGAGACACATGCAGAGGATTTGCCTTCGCAAAGACTGATCCTCGCTGGGCGGGCTTGCCAAAGTTGGTAGCCAAGACCTTCACTTGAGACTAAAATGCTGATCTCAGGTGGCTTTGCTGAAACAGCAAAAGTAAAACCCAAAAGCAGCTGCAGGTTCAGGGTGCGCCACCATAAATGCGATAGTCGACGCTACTGCCAGGCCAGAGAAAATGTAAAAGACAACCTCAGTCAAAGCGCGCCCAGATCAACAGGTATCATGTGAGGAAGAAACGCCGTTCAATTCATGTCGCTGAGTAGTCCAGTTTGGCGTACTTGGTCAGGATTGTGGCCGATGCTCTCACTAAGCTCCTGAGAATCTTGTCTAGGCTTTGGTCGACGAGAAGACCATGGGTCAAGGAATCACACCGATTACCACTACACGCTGTCCTTAAGTTTCTTTTCTCTTCGGAGACGACTCTGCTTGCTGCCATGGCTCTCCATAGCCAAGAAAACCAAAGCGAAAGAGCCAGCAAGTTCCGCAGTGACTGCCGGGGCCTGCAAAAGACTAAGCCAGATCAACCTGTCCAACCCTGCACATGAACAGCTCAAAGTGGCAGGAAACTGCGCTGTCACGTGCTACCTCCTTCCCCTCTGCTTTGGCCACGCGCTCACAAACAGAGCTGAAGAATGCACCCTGGCAGGTCCAAAGGATTCCGGCCCCAATACCGCCTGCCGGCGACAGGTGACACCAAAGTGTGCTTGCGACAGAACAAAAGCTCCGACAACATCTGCCATGTCCAGAATTGTCCATAGCATCTGGCCTATCAATGATCCAAGCAACATTGTTGGCAGCTGCGTCTGCTCTCCCTCCATGCAGGAGCCGGTTTTGGCATTCTTCTCTGCCTCGGCGGCAACAAAGCACTCCAATGAGAAGTGCTAAACTTATGCTAAACATGCTTCTGCTCTGACGTCTTGCCTTTCGGTTCGGCTAGCGAAAGTATGCCTCCAACTGATTAGCAGAAACTGGAAAACGTCAGCTTGTCGGGAAGGCTGGCCAAACAGCGGAGACTCTTTGGGGCAAGCCAGACAACGACAACCTTTACGTAGCGATAGAATGTATTCTGCTAACTCGACTGAAGTCGACTCCACCCAGCCCTGGTTTTGTGCCCCACACAAGCATACATCAGCGTGTCAGCGTGTCGTTTTAGTTTTGCTCGGGTCTCGGCGCACATTGAAGCAGCCAGTGCAAATAAACCAACATAAACCGCATACCTCAGCTGCCATGCTGATGGGATTGTGTTCACTATGGCCATGAGAGAGAGAGAGAGAGAATGCAATCTGCGTGCAAGTACCAATTGCTAAAAGTTGGAGCAAGGCTCAAGCCCATGGACAGGGACAAACCTTTCTTCGCTCCAATAAGACTGAAGACGACTGCGGAGAAGAAAAGGCTGCACACCAGAGTTGCTCCGTACAACCTCTAGTGGCACACAGCTTTCCAAGATCCTAGCACGCAAGCAAAAAATTGTGCAACTCTGACTTCCGTTGACTTCCATAACGCTGCCCAGCAAGACACATCGCATTTCCTGCTTGGCCAGTGGAGTTAGTGAGCACCGACGAGGCGTACCTTTCAAGGCACAATGTAGGCAGACATTGGGTCATCTGGCAGCTGACCGGCTACGCTTGTACCTACAGAGCTCGCGGAAGGCTTCATGCTTAATTCGCTAGCGTTTTATTTGGCGAAGCTATGCACTGTGACTGCGGTGCTACAAACATCGTCTTCGTCATCGTAGTCTTCGCTGACTGAAGCATCGAAGCCGCAATATGGGTGTCGTCACCGTGGCATGATTGATTGCAAACGTCCAGCTCATTACCTCACAGGCGACAAGAATCGCAAAAGCTCCTTCAACATTTCATGTGGCCTGCTGCTACATGGAGACTTGTGTAGCTTACACTCACGTTCGACTAGATTCTGTTCTTAAGAGTAGCGGTAGCCCAGGATCAGCGGAGCTCCGGCTGTTGAAATTCCTACATATCCAAAAACCCAGTCTTCCATCGAGCTGCTGAGAACTCTCTTCTGCACATTCTAGCCTCCTGCATGGCAGGTACTTGGCAGACGCAAGTTGGACAAGAACTGGAGCCTCTTTGATCTTTGAAGCGCTTTACGCAAACAGGCTGCACACGTCCTCGCTCCAGTTCCCAGGCAAACATGCTGAAACAAACTTCATCCAACTCCTCTCCTCTGCATTTGGAATAAGGGCCGTTTCCAATTCAGGCTCAGGTCCTTGCAGGGGACTGACAATGACAATGTGCGCAGCCTTCCAGCTTTTGTTTGTCTCTCAGGGCTCAGCAATGCTCAGAAGCGGTCCGACACTGAAGGAGCCCATCGCTCTCTCGGCGCTCTGCGATCCCTGCGCGGCCATGGCTGCTAAACTGACTGGAGCCAAAGCAACCCACACAGTGGCACCATGTGGCACGTCATCACATGGAATGTCATATGAAACATTCTGAAACATCCATTCACATCATGGACTTCATACGTGGGAGGCATTGGCAGGCCATCCCTTACATTCCACATGCACCCAGAAACCCCCTCTTGCCCCGTGGTTGATAGAACTCAAACACACTCCACAAATTCAGGAACTCCAGTCTACTCTAAACCGAAAATCTCGGTGACACCTTGCCAATTTCAATATGGGGAAAGCCGTGCCTAGCATGCCTAGGTCACCGACCATTCCGAATCTCACGTCGCTGCTTCAGATCTGCCTGTTCGGGACAGACTGAAAAGCCTCGAACCGCGCACAGCACTCACAGACGTACCTCGCTGGTGTCGCTGTTTATGCCCACGTACTCCACCTGCTGATCAGGTAGACTGGGTGGAAGTATGCGAATGTTCGCGTGTGTAGTTGTGCTTGGTTTTCGAAGAGCCGAGAAGGTCAAGCTGTCAGGGGGCTGAAGTCAGGGCTTCAGGAACTGACGAAGCGTTGAGCACAACCACATTCCGCCAGAATCCTAGAATCTTCGAAGTTGCAACTTTCCGTATCTCGAGCGGCCGCAACCGTGGCAAAGCATCCCGCCTCTCGGCCGATAAGTGCGCAAAACCGATACACGAGATGCCTGATTGGCTTGCACGAGCACTGCAGCGTAATGTGTCTTTCCGACTTCCGGGTGGTTCTAGTTCTAGTGCGAAGTGAGTCTGAGAGGGCAGCCGAAGACGCCTGACAAGCACTTGCAAGCCAACTTTGCCGAGTGCCACCTGTTGCTAGAGAAATCTAGCCAGCGCCACGCCCCAGCAGGCCCGAGGAGAAACATGTCCTGTTTTGTGCCACGGTAAGTAAGTATCTCGTCAGATTGCTTGAGGGCACACGCATGAAGGGTGGACATTTCTTCTGCCCTCCCTTTATACTTTGTTGTGTTTGGTGGGTGGGGATTTGGGGGTTCTCTATATCTTAAAATACAATGCTCGCATGATGGGTTGCAATAAGACTCATAAGATGAGTATTATGCTTTGTGAAGCAAGCTTGGCTTAAACAGGCGGGGGGGGGGGGCAGCCCGCCCCCGCATTTGCAAACACAATGCTCGCATGAGGTTCACAATCGAGGCGGGGCACAGCCCCCCCATTTGCAAACTACTTTCGGCGCAGCTGGTACAGTTGTTGGTATTGCGACTGTTTGGTGAAACAGGTTCCCACTTTCAGTATCGGTCGGGGTGAGGTATCGGCCGGGGCATGAATAGTCGGCCTTTGTCACCCAAACTCTTGCTATCTCATGCTCCTCCTTCTTTTAGCCTGTGTACATCACTGTAGAGGGCCCTTTGAGAACGTCGCTTTCGGAAGTGGTCGGGCCGACATGGGCTAATCCTCATCTGGAGACGCTGCGCCGACGGGAAAGGGTGGTCCAGAAACTCGTGGTCTTGATTGCACCTTTCTGCTTTCGCTGGATCCAAGGATGTTGCGCCCTGGCCTGGGGTGTGACGCACACAGCTTCTCCAAGTCAAAAGACAAGTCAGCATGCTCCTGGACGAGTCTCTAGTAATCCCGAATCAGCTTCCCCCCCACTGCATGCTACGACGACTACTACTATCCGTTCCCTCCCCGGTGCGAAGGATGCCTCGGCATACTTGGCAAGCCACTCGCAGCGGCAACACGCACGTGGTCATCGGGGTGGGCACAGACGCTCTAGCCACTTGCACGCATGGACAACATGGACGTATTCATCGTGTGGACGTGGATGCTCTGGCCACTCGCACGCACGGGCAGCATGGATGTAATCATCGTTCGGATGCAGTAGTTCCACGGACAAAACCTTATGTTGAGCCTAATGGGTTTGAGAAAATGGTTTTCCGCTTATGTTTTTATTGTTTGTACATATTGCTGAAAACATCATATGACATTTTTCGACGAGGGTGCCTGCCGAAACCACCGCATATATGGTTCAGCGTCGAGCGTCCTGGGCCCCCCCCCCCCCCCCCCCCCCCCCCCCCCCCCCCCCCCCCCCCAAGCCTACTCTACGGTCCCTAAACCCTAGACCCTAAACCCTAAACCCTAAACTAAACCCTAAACCCTAAACCCTAAACCCTAAAACCTAAACCCTAACCCTAAACCCTAAACCTTAAGTCTTAAACCTTAAACCCTAAACCCTAAAACCTTGAACCCTAAACCCTAACCCTAAAACCAACCCCCAACCACACCACAGGGGGGGGGGGATCATCTTAGTACCCCATCCGCGGGGAAAACCCTAAACCCTAAACCCTAAAACCCTAAACCGTAAACCCTAAACCCTAAACCCTAAAACCCTAAAACCCTAAAACCCTAAACCCTAAACCCTAAACCTAAACCCTAAACCCTAAAACCCTAAAACCCCAAACCACACCACAGGGGGGGGGGGGGGTACCATTGGGGGGGGGGGGGGGGGGGGGGGGGTAGGGGGGAGGGGGGGGGGCCCGCCGGGGCTGAATCATATATGCATATACTCTGTATGTTATATTTCCAGCACACGGTGCCATATAGACACCATGCAGCACACAGTGCTGTACACGCCATGAAGCACACACCATTAGCACGACAAACACCCCGACATGTTTAGCTAATGACCAGACCATCTCAAAGAGCAGTCATGACAAGAAAGAGACAAACTCTTGCCTGCTTCTTTCGTCAGTGATTCTCAGTGTTTTTTGCATTTTTGTTCTACAACCCCATTCCAGTCACTTTTGGGCTTGCGAAAGCAACTGGCTTCAAAACTTCATTGAACCAAAACAACTCCTGAGAGGAGATTGATCAGCACAATTCTGCAAGCATCCAATATTCCTCGATGTTCTCACCCACGTCACGTGAAAATCCAAAGAACTAGAACCAAGACATGCTTGTTGACAGCATTGCAGGAAGTGCAGACACTGAACATGTCAATGGAAAATTCCGGGAAACAAAACAATTAAACTTCAAACGCATAATGCTGAAACCGCTTGTGCAGGGGGCGGGCAATTGAGGCTCGAGGCACTGTTGCCCCTGATAATGTCAAGATTTCTGGGCCGGGTTGTTTTCTTGGGGTCGTCTGATGTCGCCGGCCTCATGTAACCATCAAGTCTTTAGCAAAATTGCCCTCTGTTTTCCCCTCTCCCCTCTCAGCCTGCAGTTTTGCTAAACTTTTCAAAATCTCTGCAGGCCGTCAAAAGACAAGCTGTCAAAATACGGTATGTCAAATTGGGGATCTCACGATTTATATAGTGCGGTAGACCCCCATGGGGGGTTTCAATTGGTTTCAATTGGTTTTCAATTGATTTCAATTGGTTGGCGTGCTTCACGGCTGGCTCGGCCCAGGCAGGGGGCAGCTTTACGTGGGACTGTTACCGTTTGGTGGCTGTTGCTAAAAGTAGTGGCTAGTTCGCCTGTGGCTAATTCGCCTCGGCTTCCTGCCGAGAAGCGGAACAAGCAGACCCGGATCTGGTCTCCTTCCCCCTGACCCAACCCTTCCTCTATGCCGAATTTTGTGATGCACCCCCCCCCCCCCCCAAATCCCCCCCCCCCCCCCCCCCCCCCCCCCCGCTCCCCCCCCCCGGCTAAAGTGGACTCACGATTCGGAAGCTTGATCTCTCAAGCGATTTTCGCAAGAACCTGGCTCATCTGCCGATTTAAACTGTCTGCCGAAAACAAAACTTAAAGCTGCTGTCGTGACTAGGACTCAACCTCCTGCAACATCTGACTGTCTAGGCCGTCCAAAAGAATTGGTCTCATTGGTACAACTTAACATGCTTTGAGGCTACCGGAGATCAGACGAACACATTTGCAGAAAATGATTACCTTGGCATGCCTTTTGGCTGGAAAATGTATGAAGGACGACCGAGCAACTTTGTTATTGATGTTCTTGCTGTGATTATTCGTGTTGCTGCTCTTGTTGTTGCTGCTGCTGCTGCTGGTGGCGGTCGTCGTCGTTGCCGTTGTCGCTGTGTTGTTGTTGGTGGTGGTGGTGGTGGTAGTGACTTAGTAGTGGTCGCTGCTAAAATCCTGTGCCCCCCCCCCACCCCCTTCCGACCAACAACAGCACCCTGCACCAACACCTAAGTCCTTGTCTGGTTTGGGGGGGCGACAGCGCCCCTGGATAAGCAACATTTAATCGAAACATTGTCTTGCCATGGCGCCCATATTCTTATACACGCATGGATTCTTTGCGGCTGTGCATGCTGCAGGCCGTACACATGTGTATCAATATATAAATAAGCACACAGAAACTCATCCACCCTCTACAGTCTATAAATGAAGTGAAAATGCAGATCCTTACCAATTTGTATTAAATGATTTATATTTAAATATATATATATATAATTATTTATTTATTTATTTATATTTATACATATTATGTGTACAGACTGTACATACACGGCTATGTAGCTGACTGCTTCATCACATTGCAACTTCTCCGGACTGCAAGTTATCAGCAGATCCGTCTCGGTCCTGATGGATGGTAGCCTTCTGCATCATCCACCGGAGTGTCTCCAGCTCTTGCTGCGAGGCCCCCAGTCGTGCAGAGAACTTCGGCACTAAGGCAGAATTCGTCGCGCGTGCATCCAAGCGAACACCGCCCAGCTCCACCCACCGTGAAAGGTGTGCAAGGCTCTGTGGCCCGCTCGGACCATACGCCACAGGCTTCGCAGAGTCCACAAGCTCCGCAAGCGACGTTTGGGGTGGCTCGGAACCCGCAGAATCGGAGTCCTCCTGCTCCACGGCAACATAGTCAGCGATGTCGTCCGGTACTTCATCCCAGTCAAACATGGCAGAACACGGGCCCAGAGGACCAAAGCTGTTGTTGATGCGGCGGTTACTGACCTATGACTACACATCGGAAAACGAAGCTGGTTCACGAATTCATGTCAACTAGCGCTGAGAAGCTGGATCGCCACCTGCAGGCCAATCACGACAGAGGGGAACTGATGCCTGCCAGCGCCGAAGCGACGGCACCTTTCAAAAGAAGGGATATGAAGAGACAGTAAGGGAGTGGGTGTCTAGAAGCCGAGATGGAAGCCTCGCGAAAAAACACTGTACGAACACTCTTGGATGGTCGTCGGTATGGCTATTTAGGACCCATGGTCGACTGTGCAGGTCGGAAGGGAGCGTGGAGGGGGGTGGGGATCACACTTATTTACTGCAAACCTTCCCGTCCCCGTCCAACACCATAAACCATTAAGATGTATCAAGATCTCACGTCTACAAGCAATGTTCAAACAGGTAACTATTGGTTAAACATGCACAAACAGCGGCTGGTGTTTGTGCAGATATATTATGCTTTAATCCCAGAACTGTCACGAACATTCACGAACACTGCAACTTTTTTGTCCTTCCTGGCGTACTAGCTGCCACAGCAGCTTTAGCCGTCTGGATGTGAGGCTGTCCGGGCTGCCCGTCCGTCATCTCACGCGAAGGCCTGGATGCACTGTGGACTGTGCTCTGCACTTGTGCTGCGCAGGCGCAGCGGCAAAGAAGTAGCACCGAGCAGCACCTAGCAGCGCCTAGCAGCACCTAGCAGCACCTAGCAGCACTTTGTAGACGCACTTGGTAGCACGAAGTGTCTCTCCCATGTGACACGCCGTGAGATGCTGCGAGACGCTGCGAGGCACGGGCCTGAGCTGAGAGGTCCTGGTCGCACCACAGAGAGACAGAATGACTCATCATGACGCACTGCAAGGTCACTGCAAGGTCACTGCAACCTCGGAACAATATAGAGAGTGACACCAATTGCACCGCTTAGCACTGAAGCATTGGGCCAGTCCTGAAACTGCGCTTTCATTTTGGCTTGCAGTAACGTCCACCTCAGAGGGTGTCGAACAGGCTCTAAGACTCTAGACTTCTGCAACAGGAAAAGCGTCCACAGTCGCAGAATCTGGGACATGTTCATTTGATGCAGATCCTGGACAATGGTGGACTGGGGTTCCTTGGGCGGCTTGCCGAAACTTGATTCTGCATCTCTCGAGCGTGTCATGCCATGGGAATCAGCACAATAGCCAATGTCAGCTGTGGATCTGCATCAAGCAGCCGCATGGAGCCAGGCTGCTCATGCAACCTTCGTTTGATGATGTTTGATGCATCTGTAAAACCATGCTCCTGACTTGACGAAAGAAGTGGACCTGTGCGTCAAAATCCGCCACAAAGTTGCCCACCCCGATGAATTTTCTTTGTCTTCCACTTTCTTTTTTGTACTCTACATAGTCTAGATCTCTATGCGTAAATCATTGAGAGCATCTGTATGATCGTTCCCCAGGCTGCAGCAAAGCAGCTCCAAACTCAGCTCACGAGGAAGTCTTGCAAAGCGGCTGAAAACCGGAGTGAGTTCGAAGCAGTTCTCAAACAGCGAGAACCTGCCACGAAGACAAAGCACAGCGACGGCACACTCGCCACACTCGCCACACCTGCCTTCCGAACACGTAGAGTCCGAATCGAGCTCTGCTCATAGTGACAATAAGTCGTCGGACATCGCGAAGGTGACCAACATGCTGGGTTCGCACCAGCGAGACCTTAAGCGAAGCGCGCGGGGCAGCAAAATCTTGGTTTGATCCAACCGAGGTTGTAATCCCACATTCTGATGTAAGAGTCCGCTGGCGGGCGATGCCCAACGATCAAAACTCGATGTTGAAAGAGCTGGAATGTTCTTAATAGTGTTGTACCTCCTTTAGTGTGGGGGCCCCCCCCTCCCCAAACAGTCGAGGCTGGATTTGCTTCTCTTTACACGGTCCGCAGGGATTAAATGATTTTAGTACGGAGGAGGTTGTATAAATCTAAAAGGGATCCTTCTGAATATAAAAGGGATGAGCTCATATGAATTTTAAAGGGATCCATATGAATCCGCCGAGGCCTCGGGCCGAAGGTGTGTAGGTTGTGAGCCCCGAGCCCAAAGCCAATTGTCGGCCCACCTTTTTTGCTTGGAAAGGGTACTCCCTCTGCCCCCCCCCCCCTGCCCCGACCCCCTCCCCCCCTTTTGCTTGAGGGTTTGGCTTGAACCTTGAACCCAAAAATACGAAACCCCAACCGTGAACCTTGAGGCAACCCTTAACTAACCCTCAACCCTAAACCCCAAACCATAAACCATAAACCCGGAACCCTAAACCCTAAACCCAACCCTTATTGCTTGGGGTCCAGCGACTTGGGCGCAGCGGAATCACCATGATCACGCGGATGCGCTGGGCCGGGCCAGGGGGGGTCGCGCAGCGTTAAAATTAAAAGGGATGAGCTGGTATGACAAAGGGATCCATATGAATCAAAAGGGATGAGCTTGTATGAATTTGAAAAGGGATCCATATTTAAAAGGGATGAGCTTATATGAATTTAAACGGGGTCCGTGTGAATTTAAACGGGATGAGTTTATACGAATATAAACGGGATCCAATATAATTTTTCAAATTCGGAGCCTCCGGGCCGGGGCCTTGAAGTAAAACATGGTCCCAAATCAGTGCCATTTTTCGGGGCCGAGGGGGGGCTCCTGGACCACCCCTTTGCCGGATTGAACGAAACCAACTTTTCAAATGGTTTCCTCAAAGGGAATTCCTGGTTTCGGGCCGGTTGGAATGGATGAGGTCGGCCTTTAAACTCACAAGGTCCGGCTTTCTAAAATCATAAGGCCCGGCAATAAGCCAAGGCATCCAAATTCGAAGCCTCCGGGCCGAAACAAGACCCAAATCCTTGCAAAACAATGCCGGGTTTCGGGAGTGGTTTGACTTTAAAGGGGGACACCTGGGGGCCCCCACTAAAGCAGGTGCAACATTATTTCGCGAATCGAAACACATATTGCACTTTGAAGATAAATAAAAATGGTCTGGAAACGCTAGGAGACCAAAATGAAAATGAGAACTCCAACGCTCAAACTTGAAATGCAACCCGACTCTTCTGAGCATTGTCTAAGGTTCAATCTTCAGCTTGAGCATTGACTTCGAATACTCCTCGTTAGATTCAGTCTGAAACCGAAGATTCTGCAGGCCAGGCCTTCAACACCCTACCATCACCTTACTGTAGTTTGTAACTGTTAACAGCACAGGCTTCCACAGAGCAGCTTGACAAGAGAAAACTTGCTATACCAGTCGAAAATGGGTGACCGTGCACGACAGACAAACACCAACCGCTACTTGTGAGGGCGGCGTAATACCCCATCTAGAGGTAGTAGCACTCCCACCATACGTCTGAGGGCGGCGCGAGGACAAAACAGCACAAAACTGTTAACTGACAAAAGCAACAAGTACTACTAACAACAGTGGCAACGTAATTTCAAGCTTATCCAAAAAGGCTAGATTATCGGAAATGGCGCGTACAGAGGTGAAGGTTGACAAACAAACCCTGGTTCTTTCAGAGCTGCGATGCTCCAACCGAAAGGTGGTCCGTTTCATTGCGCAGCCTCTCTTCCGAAGAATGTGAGCGGGGATCACTTGGTTTTCATTGTTCTGCCTGGCCTAGCTTCGAAAAAGGCTGTCAAGTTCTTCCAGAGATGCAAGGCGTGCAGCAGATTCCTGTACTCAAGATCTTCAATGTTGTGTTACAAGGACACGGGTGCTTTGATTCTTCATCTACGTTTGGCAAGTAGATGCAAGTCGGAACTCTAGTGCTATACTTCTTCTTCGCTTCTCGTACTTGTATCTGCGTCGGCTACGGAAAATGTAAGGCTTCGTTTTAAACGTTTATGGGAGTGTTGCACTTCGAGCTGTTGAGGAAAGGTGTCTTGGCGTTCGTCGAGTTGTCCTTTTTGCGCTGTTTGATTGTCGTTTGTTGCCGAGTCCTGTTTTGTGAGGTTATCTGCCCTGTCCTTTGCGTTTGCGAGTCATCGCTTTTGCCGAGAGAAAAATGCCCACGTGCGCAGGTCTACGGGTCAATGGAGGTCTGCCAGAACATGCCATCATACTGCAAAACTAGCCCACACAATATTTCCAGCTTCGGATGTAGGTCTTTGTGCGGACAAGTTGCAATGATAAAATCATTCTGCTGCCCCTGAAACTTATCCACGGTCGTGATTTTGGCCTTGCTCAACACAAGTCTGCACGTTTCTGATGCAAGCACATGCTCCCTTGCGCCAAACGGCAGGCTCGCCAAACAGCGGGTTCCACGTGCACCGTGTTCTGACCACGTCTCTCAGCAAGGCCTGGGCACTGTTGGTAGCATAGTTCTGCAGAAAGCGAAACTACACATCTTCTACTTTGCCACTGCTCAATTCTCCGGCATCTTTCGTGTGCACGCGACATCGTTGTTTGTGCCTGCGGCCTTGCTCTACTGATGACAGCGTTTACCAAGGTTGTGTGTACGACGACATCTAGGACTTGCTGGCATTACCGATTCGAATCTGCTTCGAGTGCACCTTCTGGCCATTGTATGTCGACAGGATGGAGATCTTCTGCGCTGGTATTCCACAGAGCCGCCTTGGGGCACTGGAGCTTCATGAGCTTCACATTTGTCTTGATGCACTCAAAACTGAGGCACCAGCATGTACATGAATAGTGCAACGCAGTACTCGGCTTCGCCCAGATTTTGGTAGAAGTAAGGCGTTGGTTGCGATTCTCCTCGGCCTTCGAAGTCTTCAACATTGACAAACTGATACCTTGGCACAGGATCTGCTCTGTTTGGTGCGGATCTCACAGAAAGCGGGAAGGCTTCGGGCAATGTCTTCGGGCTTGGCGAACCACCCGCACTGGCTTGGTGAACCACCCGCACTGAGCGACTAAATAACCACATGTTCATGTTGCCTGTTGCACCCTGTGAGTTCAAAAGTGGAGCGTGCCCAAGAAAGGAATCTGAAATACTGCCTGAACTGAAACACGCTGAAGTTTAGCTTCCATGATCGCTTCGGGTTATCCAGCCGAGAAGCGTTTAGAACAACAAGCAGACCAGGATCCGGTCTCCTTCCCCCCTTCAACAAGAAACTTTGTAGGCCCCGGCCCACTGGGACTTGCCAAAACCTCCTGGAGGCCTGGAGGAGCCAAAATCCGATGCCACGGAGGTTCTAGTAGGCTTCTCCCACAGGCCCATCTAGGACCTTCTCTGTAACCTCCCCCTAGGACCCACCGCTCCTTGCAATCTGGTCCTCGGCCTCCTCTGCTTGAAGCCCATTGAAACCCTCGAAGCCCCCTCTTGTGACCCCTTCCGTTGCACATGCTACACCCCGCCTCAGGGCCTGGTCGCTTGCCGGGGCGGCACACGAAAGCGTTTTTACAATTCATCATACTGTTGGCCACTCAAGCGCAACATCTGTTGTTCTTTGCATATCGGGGAAGTCGGACTCTGCGCCGCTGCATGCCGCCCATGCCGCTGCGATCGAAGGTTTATGAACTCTTACTTTTTCGTGCAACTTTCCAAAGCGTGCTGTGTGAACAAAGACACTTTCAACAGGCCCACGCTTGTAGTCCACCCCGGAATCAACCTTCATGCTTCGGGCTCCGAAGTTGGTGCCACTCTTGATGGGACATCGAGTGGCCCCTGTTTAGCGCAGGAATTGTTTGAGATTTTTGTAGCCTTGAAAAGTTTAGGGCCGGAATGTGGCCGACAAGTCGCTCGTTGGACTGTGTTCTTCTGGTATGCGCAAGCCCAGTTTCGACATGGGAAGACGGGCAAGTGAAGGCTGCACAGGGTTCCGCTCACCCGAAACCCCCCCCAGACGGAATTCTCACTGGCCGAAATATACCGAAGAAGAACTCGGATCAATGATGCAAACTACACACGTGCGAACTCAGTCGACCTAACTGACCTAACTTTAAACTTTATACTCTCGCGAAGAAAAGGCGACTCGGCGACACGGCGACACATCCCACTTACACGCATCCAACAATTGCCACGTCGCTCGTACGTCAATCCAGGATTGGCGTAC
>CAJNDS010002611.1:155838-158338 GCA_905221605.1 Symbiodinium natans | reverse complement strand
GAGTGCCCAGCGCCAGAGTGTCCCTGGAGTGCCCAACCCCGGAGTATCAAGAGAGGGTGGGGATGTTCGAAGTAAAATGATTTTGTGTGTGTGTGTGGGGGTACCAAAGGACTCCAAGAAGATGGAAATCGTATCGTGTATCCGGGGCCCCAAACTCCCATCACAATTTGGAACCCCAGCCCGGCAGGGGGATGGCACATGGAAAGTGCCTGAAGGCTCTAAGATCGGGATCATGAAAAAGCTGAGCTTCTGCAAGAGCTTCCTCGAACCCTTCCACGTGCTTCCGCGAACACAGTGCGGAGCGAGTTTCGGACACTGTCACCAACGTTTTTCCGCGGCTCACTTGACAGAAAGTCCAAAAAGTCCAACAGTGTGAATCAGATGCTCCGGACCACGGAAGCAGCAAATATAGAAAAGGCAACAAGAAGATGGTTTCGAACGTGAAAGAGTGAACCTGCTGACACCATTCTCCGCATTCTGAAGCAGCATCGGAATGAAGGTCTCCACTTCGAGGATTTGCGCAGACTCTTCCATCAGTAGGTTATCCTTCGCTTCATCGAAGGCGGACGTGTCTCATAAAGCTACAAAAAGCTGCGACTGCAGCTCGGCTTGCTCAAATGACTGCACTCGAGCACTTGAAGCAATGTTGCACCACAAAAAGTGACAACTCTCGTCGCGAATATTCGCGAATGCACATTGCTGTAGATCGCCCTGAAACTTCTGAGATTGCAACCGAGTGTCGTACTTGAAGGACAAATTCACCAACGTTGACCTGATTAAGAGACAACACATCGTCGTTGTCATTTAGAGCTGTGTTGTGGGTGGTGAGGTGGGTACCAGACGTACACGCTCCTTCCGGATGACCCGTTCGGGGATGTCAAACTTTACCATTTGAACTCACCTTTCGGGCTTATCCACTCTGTGCTTCTACTAGTACTATCTCCTGGTGGGTTGGGAGTTTGCCAATTTCGGACCACTTTGCGCATGGAATATGTTTGGGATTACCTTTCTCAGACTCTCGGAGGTGAGGCTTCACGCTCATTTTGAGACCATTCTCCTCTCTGCTGAAGTTTGGTTAGGATGTGTGAAAGCAAAACGGTGGCCGTAACCAGCACTGGCATTGAACAACATTTGAAGACTAGATCTGCCCGGAGAAGTTCCCCTCAGTCAGCCTCGGCTATGCCTAGTCCGCGTCAGTGCCTTTGCAGCCAATGAAGATTCATAGAATCTCGTCGAGATGGTGTCTGGATACCGTGAAGCCAGCGCGTTTCTAGATTTTAGGGAAGCGCTAGCCAAAAGCGTGCAAAACGTCTTCAGACCCTCCCCCCAGGCTCGATACTGGGAGTGCCCCGGCTCGGACCCTGGACCCGAGTGATACTTTCCGCAGGCCAACGACAGAACTGGTCGTGATGCAAAGGGTTGACTTTGCACATTTAAGACCGGGAATAGACGACATGCTGCAGGGTTGATCACTTCGGCTGGGCCTGGTCAGGGCAGCATGGGTGCAGGTCATCGCAATGATTCGAGCATGAGTAGTGATCAGGTAGTCACCGCGGTCATGGCCTCAAGCTGGCACTTGCCAATCTCGCAATGGAAGACTGTGAGACACCGAAACTTCTTTCAGTCTGGCGGCCATTTCGCAACAGCTCGAAGGCGCGGCATTCTTCGATCTCCCTGAACATGTTCTCGAAGTACCTAGGCATCTCAATCTCCAATCGAAAATGGAACTACCGGCTTCGGGGGGCGGAGGGGCTGGAGCAGGTTGGGGTTTAGGAATGGAGGAGATTAAAACAAGGGGATTGGGGAAGGGGGGGCGGGGGTACTGATTTTACTGGAATTTCGGTGATCAGATCGCAGCCAGGACCAGTGCTGCCAGCTCGCCGAAAGCAGCCTTCCGCAACTTCCAAGTCTGCTTCATAGGACTCCGATGGAAAAAGAGGCTGTGGAGCATCGGCAAAGAACTTTGTGAACGGAAAAAGACAGCTGATCACCGTCTTCTTGCCGCTCAATAGCCTCAGGTCACTTCATTGCTTGTATCGTAAATGCACCGTGCTCCATGGTGATTAATATCGCAAGGCTGCACCCTTCTAGCAAGGCTGCACCCTTCTGAAATCGGTTACTTCAAAGACACTGCTCACGCATCTTTTTCATCTCCTCACTGTTCTCATCTTCAGTGGGCCTCGGTCAAAAGTAGATGCCACGGCAGGAGATCGGATGACTGAAGGCATGTTCCGTGGCAATCTTGGTTTCTGTGCCTGGCGTCTGCTCCATCGGCTGCCTTGTAGACCACGCGATCAGAAGTGACTGAAGCTAGTTCTGTAACGCTCAAATGATACGCAAGCTATGCGACTATGCAATGCTATGCACAAGCCTCTTCTTCGTCGAGGCGGCGCTTCTTAGCCTGTCCAGTCTTGGCCAGCACCTGCATCCACAGGATTCCACAAGTCAAATGCGCATTTTCGGAAACTGATGCCAAACAGTGGGTATGCTACACACGAAG
>CAJNDS010002611.1:145838-153338 GCA_905221605.1 Symbiodinium natans | reverse complement strand
GGGCCTCAATGCCACGCCCCAGTCTCAGCAAATATCGCTCAGGAATGTCAAGCGCAACGATCTTTTCGAAAAGGTCATTCAGTGCTTGGTTGGAGTGCGCCACGAGCACGATCTTTTGGTCTGGGAAGTTGTGGAAAAGCAAATTCACAACCTGGGTCGAACCAGAATGCGGGCAGCGCACCAAGTCCTGTGCACTAGGAACCGACTCCATACAAAAGCGTTTCGGCCTGCACCGCGGTGTCGGTTTTGCCGGTTCCAGGAGGTCCCACGACCATAGTCAACCCAGGGTTCACACCCGATCGGATGGCCTCAACTTGCACTGGCGTGAAGCGGATCGAGTTCTCTCGCGGCCTTAGCAACTTGGTAGCTGCACCGATGCAAAATATGGCCAATAATGGAAACCGGCTACTCACTCAGTCTTGACATTGCTACTGAGCTGTGGCAAAAGCCCGTTGAACCTGCAAGTATGCTACGGCCTCTTCAGGCCTCTTCATGGGCTGACACGTATGTGTTGTATAGGGGCTGAGCTGACGGGGGGATGTTGTGGGAGAAGGCCGGCCCCATAACGTCCAAACAAAGACCCGTAATGATGGGTTGGGTCACCAAACCTGTCACTGGCGCAGGAGCTCGCAAATCGATGATGGTCTTGTGAGCGGTCTGAAGCTGGCTTATAACTTCGACAGCATACAACGGAAGCGAACTCTAAATAAACCCTGAAAACCCCTCCCGACAGCTAAACCCTTTCAACCCTCCAGGCACCCCTGAATCACAACTCTTGGATCACGGGCTATCGCGCACTCTCGCGACCAAGCTCTCTCGCAGAGGGTATCGGGCGCTCGCGCGCCCGACCCGTTGCTAACGCGACCCACTTAGGTCGTAAACCCCCAACATTTCCCCTTTCATGTGGGCAATTCTGAGTGTTCTGAAGCGCTGACTTGCTTGCACAAGCGTGTCTAGCTGATCCGCTCAAGCTGGCAACTACCCAAGCTCCCAGCTGGCATTCTGGATACGGGCCCATGTTCGGCAGGGTATACGCAGATGCGATCACTCCTAGAATGGCCGTGGTTTGACTCGAAAAGCTTACAGCCGGTACGTCACCTGTGCTGCTGAGCGTCTTTCTTGCGGTCTCTTGGTGCTCACCACACCTGAGCCTTTCACTGTTGCGAACTTCAGCTTAAACGGCCGCTTCAAGTCGTCTGGCACTTCGATGTCCTCTGCATCTGGAAAAGACTCCTGAAAGTGGAAGTACACATGCAGTTTTCCGTGCAGGACGCATGTCACCCGAACAAACATCCACTACGCCGAGCCACCAATATATGGTCGTCGTCCAAGAAGGTGTCTCCTAAGCGAGGCACAGTCAAGGCAAGAAATGACTGACTTCATGTGCTGCTTCTCTCCATTCCTGCGTGCACATGTTTGCTTACAGGGCCGGAGATCTTCCGGACCTCCGGCATCTCAACTGTCTACGCGGATCCACACTGCCGGAAAGCGTCTGAAATCAATTTCGCTCAACGCCGTTGGAAGCTTCCAGTACTGCGCAGCTCCGGGGTCTCCATATCCCAAGAAGAGATCATGCAACCAATCCTTGGCCAAACGCGTGGCAGGACAGCTAGGATAGCTAGTTTGCACTCTTGCACCCCACATGACCATAGGTGTCAAGGCACCGGTACAACCGTGTCCTCGTTGTTCATCAGGCTCCTACATGCATGATCAACTTAGATCAATGTGCGAGAAGGCCAGGGGATGGGTGTGGGAGTGGACGGGCTGGGGCTAGGGAAACAAGCAAGGCAAAAAGATGAAGTGAGAGGGAGACAGCGAAAGACCCAGAGAAGAGAGACTTAGAGAGGCGAGAGCCAGTGTGGTCGGACAAAGCAAGCACACCGTTTTGGGCCATAGGTCTTGCTACAGCACGCCTTTGCCATTCCGGTCACGAACAAGGTGCATGTCCTGATCGTGTGGAGGATGGCCTTGAAGTTGTTCTCCTTCCTTACTTCTGAGATGTCGAACTTGTGGCTTCGCATGGCTTCGCTATCCAAGCTGGAATGGCTTTCGCGAGTACCGTAGCCAGGGCTGGCCAGCGCACAGCTGCCACATGACAAGACCAAGGTCATGCTTATTTACCGGTCAGCGATGCGTCAGCATCATTGGACCCCGCATCGCGCACTCCTACGATCTGGAAGGAAAGGCCCAGGCAGGCCATTGAATGTAGGCGACAAGCCCGTTTTCCCAAAGGAAGACGTGTCAAAGACAAGATTCAATGTCGGCATGATCTTTGGATGTCTTTGCGGCCAAGTCTCGGCTTGCGCCTCATCACAAGGTTGAGAGTGCTGTAGATTTCTGTCTTGCCAGCTGCCATTGCCTCCAAGTCCTGTCAGATAGGTGCTCGCAAATGTGTGCGATGCTTATCGCGGGTGACTAGCCACTGATTTCGATTGCCTACGTGGTCAGCCTGAAAGACTAGAGATGTGAATCATTCATTCTGAACCATATCGTGATGTGCAATCTTACGACAAGCAATTATGTATGGACTGTGGCTTTTGGATTGCATCTGCATATAGCTTGTCGGGACAAGGAGGATGGGATTAAGCTGCAGGCGCCGTAGGCTGCAGATTCTCCCGAGTTTCCGAATGCTGTTAATTGCAGCGTTCAGGGCACGTGAAAGTTTTCAACGCATTTCTGAGGGCTTGCCAAGCTCCAAAAATAGCTGACGCCAAACTCCACATGCCTATACAACATATTGGCAGCTTTCCTGGAAGCGAGGAGTCATTTACATTTTCAATGTTCACCGCTTGCAACCTTGTTAATCCGTTCACGGCGTGCTCTCAAGGAAACGGCTTGTCTTTGGCTTTCCGGCAGTCAGGGGACCAGCACGCCAAGAAACTAGAAAAACTAAAGCTATCCTTAACAAAAATGACCAAGGGCGAGCCGCACCGCAAACAAATGCTACCAAAAACAAAATCTGGCCTTCTGCAGCTTGCACACCGGCTGCATAGCTGCATACTTTGCAATCTCTTGAAAAACTTTGCAAAACAGCTAAGATACTACAAAACTTCGCTGAAAGCTTTCAGACCTTGCCTGGTGGTACTGCGCGGGATCCAAGATCACTCGCGCCACCCGTCCATCTCCGACGGGAGTCTTGCGCTCTGCAGGATTCGGATCACTAATGACGTTGCCTGTGCAGCGCAGCAAGGCCTCCAATACACACGCCTGCTGAACGCACCCGCGCGCCTTCGTCATCCAGAAGCTCTGTGATCTCCTTTGCCGCTGCTCTCTGTGACTAACTCAAAACTCGCACCTTTTGCTTGCAACATGCTTTGAGCTTGGTTTGCAGGGCTCGGACCGCCCCGCGTACGCTCACAACACCTTCAGCATGCCATCCGGCCACTCCGGCTACAAAGAGCACGACTTTAGCGACGACGTATTGACGCCACATGCTGAGTTGCCAGCCGAACTTCTCAGGGAACTCGGCTACCGTAAGGTCGGCAACTCTGCCATCGTAGGGCTCCTCTGGTGCCTTGATCCTGTGCTCCAGCGCTTGTTGCTCAACGAAGCTGTTCATTCTGCTGCAAAGACTTGCCAAGGCCTGATGAGGAAAATCACATCGTGCTCTCTGAGAGTATCCCATTCCTGGCGAACCTGCCTCAGGCTCATCACAGTATCACATACTCAAGCAATCTCAAGCATGCCATGAAGCGTACGAAGGCCAAACATCTGTGGCAATGCTTGTCCTTTATCGCATTTGCTCCGGAATCCTTCCTTCAGTCTCTTGTTTTCTTTCTCTCATGGGACAAGGGGAAGATCCCCGGGACATGTTTGCCCGCCCCTGCATGAGGGGCCTTAGCTGTTCGATCAAGTTCGATCTGGCATAGTTCAGATCCAACACTCACTCACCAAGGCGGCAAACGCACTCTGTTTGTTCTTTCCCCCTCTTTCTGTGAGGCGTGCAGTCGCCGAGTCTGTTGGTGAGATCCAGGAGGTCCCCCCGGCCGCGATGGCCCGCTGCTCTCTCCAGAATCCGTGAGCGACCCATATTCAGTAAGCCTCAAACACCACTTCGGCCTGGTTTGGCCAGCACTGTTTTCTTGTTTCTCTTCCTTGGGGCATGAGGGGGAGACCCCCCCATGCGCAGTCCACGCACCCCCGTCTTGAGGATATCGGTTTCGCTCGGATGTTGGGGGGGTGATATCGACCCCCATAGGCCCCACTTCGGTTGCCAGGTTATGCCCTTCTTCCTCGCTCTCTGAGAGGCCTTCACGAGCACACTTCGGAGCTACGAGGGGCTTTCCCATTCGAGAGACCGGTCGGCAGTTTCCAACTTTCCTCGTGTGTTGAGGGCCCGCAGCCCCGACACCAACTAGCGGTCCAAGGAGACACTTGAGGAGCTTCTTCCACGGATGCCTTGCCCTCGTCTAAAATGCACATGAATACATGAAGTTTGTTTACAACGTACGTGTTTTACTAAGGCTCTGTCGGTAGAACTCCCGTCAGCGCCCAGCGGACTTCAGCCCGGACTTCTGACGGAACTTCTTCTCCAACTTTGGGTCTCTTGACCTCGGCAGTCAAATCATCTGAGCCACACCTTACATCAAACATTTGTCAGGGCTCCCAAGTCCTACGTCTAAAGCTTTCAATGTCTGAACGTGCTTTGACATGGACGCATGGCATGGCTGGTAGCGATGGTGCTCAAGCCTGGTTATGCTTAGGCGGAAGAACACCGTGGCTCCAACTTCATTGTGAATGCTGGCGCGGTGCGTTCATGACTTCCAGCCCACCCAAGGGCACCATCATCCGTCCAGATCCAGAGAAGTGCGTGCTACCATCTTGGTCGATGGAAGCTTTCATCCTGGTGTCAGCATTTTTCGCAAGGCCATCAACTTGACCATGGCTAGAACATGCTAGAACATGGTGATGGCAATGCACCTGGGTATCTGATCTTGAAGATCATCTCGTATCTCATGCGTTGACTCCAACCGGAAGAGGTTGAAATTTCGCAACAAGTAGTCCTCAGAGTCCATGGGTCGAGCTACCACAACATTCCATTCAAACTACAAGTACCAAATACCAGCACCAACTTAAAGCTGCGCGACATGGATGGTGAGGAATTGCAAGTTGAGCTTGGGAAGGGCCAGCGTGTAGTCACCTGTGGGGCGCATGAGTGTGCATGTAGGGGGGGTGAATGGGGTGACGACTCGCGGGCCTGAGTAGTGCTCCTCAGGGACAAGATTTGGATCCCAAATCAAATCTTCTGTGGGGTAGAGAGGCATCTTCATCACATCGTCTTGCCTCACAGCTGGCACTGACAACTTTAGAACCACTGAACACTTCGCAAGGCAGCATTTCTGCAGCCAAGCCGCTGCATGACGGGACGTTCCAATCGGTTGACAAGAATTTCCACAAGCAACTTGCAGATTCGTTCTTCCTCCTCCGTTTTCACCTGGAGTAATCAGCAGCTAAACGTGGCCAGCTACTCTCTACAACCTCCGGCTTTGACAGCGGGGTCGTGACTACAGCTGCCTTCTTTTTTCTTTTCTTCTTCTTGGGCTCTGCGACTTCCTTGTCGGCATCCTGAGCCTCCTGTGCCGCGATGGCGTCGTGTACCTGCATGGCGAGCGACTTAGTGAAGCTCGCCACTGTAGTCACTGTAGTCGACGGCAGTCATGCCGCACCCACCTTTTTCTCCATGGCCGCCAACGTCGTGTCTTTAGAGACCTCAGCTACGTGGTCAAGGATCGCAAGTCTTCGTTGATAACGAACGAGAGCAGAAGCTTTTTGTTTTGCATGACAACCATTTCGGCCTACCTAAGACCGAGAATCAGCGACACTGAGAACAGCTCGTAAAACTCGTACTAGCAACAGAGGACACTGCGGGGAAGGCCCCCTGGTACTCTTTGTGTCTCCGTTCAGAGCCTTCTGAGTCTTAGAAAGCCTCTGATTGGGGTTTCAGTCTGTGGGAAAGCTGAGCGCGCCCTCGACCCAAAGGTGCAGACACAAAAACCAAGAGGCCGCCACCTCTGGGCTTGGCATGTGTCCCCCGGATCGGTGTTTTTTAAATGCTTTCCTTCAACCACACCGTCTGCTTCACAATGAAATCAGCATGAGAAATTGAGACAATAAACTCTACGTGTCATGAACAAACACACGCGTTCCAATGCCATCACGCTGAAATCACGACTCTAACCGTTTGTTTTCTGGGCATGGCAGGTTCGAGAATACCTCGCAACATTCAAACTAGTTCATTCTATAGGTTAAGCTGAAGGTGGAAGATTGAAAATCCCTGAAGAAGTTGCTTGATGAATCTTCAGCTTTCCGACTTCGGAGTATTGTTAAATATTTTCAGAGAATAAGCATTGTTATGCATGCTGAAACCAAAATCAGGCTCGAGAAGCTCTTGCCAGAAGAATCGATCCCGGGGACTTGCATAATTACCATACTTGGGCTGTGTTGGTGGTGGACATCAGGGCCCTAGTTTTGTTATAGAATCTTTTTTCCGTCTAGAAAGGACGTTTGTTTTGCTGCAATGTTCAAAAAAGTCTCTCTGGGGACCAAAATTCAAACCCCAGAACTCCAGAATTCTAAAGATTCTATGGGCCACTTATTTACCAGAACCCAAACTTTTTGGAGTAAGACTTTCCAATGACAAAAACTGTTCCACGGATTTGCTCTATCTATGAAAACGTTGGCATTTTGAGATTTGTGTCCGGAAAGCTCGAGGTTCTAGGTTGGTCGATGCAATTTGTATTTTCTAAGCACAATGCATTTTTGGTATTGAATTAGCAGTCTTCCGATTCATTGGTATGCAAAACCGTTCTGACACACGTTCGAAAAATGTCTACCTGGTACTTCATTAGAAGATACAATTTGCATTTTGTATTTGATAAACGTTCATTGCCTAGTGCATGCACGATTTATCTAGAACAAGCACCACTTGCCAATAAGACTGAAGCCTTATTTTGCTTAGACAAAGCATTTTTGCCTCCTTGGCAAAATCAACATATAGATCAAACACAATGCTGGTTTGTCGGCCTCTGAAAAGTGTGTGTGTGTGTGTGTGTGTGTGTGTGTGTCCCGGCAGCTTTCAAAAAATCTCAAAGCAAAGCTGTCCTCTTGCTATCGCCTTTGCAGAACCAACATATTATGATCAAACCCAATGCTGGCTTGTCGGCCTCTGACGTGGGTGTCCCAGTAGCTGTCCTTAATTACCCGGTGAGCGACCTGAGATTCAAAAAAAACACACGATATGATAGGACATGACTCCAAGCAAAGCAGTGCTTCCATGACATGACATTAAGGTTCTCCACGTATGCTGCTTTGTATACTCTCGCATAACTGGAAAGTTGTACTAAATTACGCAATGGATAATATGCTTTGTGTGTTAGTATTTAGATCAGAAATACTTTTGATCATATGTAAGAAGCAATAGTGATTCCGTACAATGGATGCACTAGTAGCATGGACGTTATCATCGTTTGGGCATGGTGCTATGGCCAATGGATGCACTGA
>CAJNDS010002611.1:130838-140838 GCA_905221605.1 Symbiodinium natans | reverse complement strand
GTCGCCTCAGGCAACACTCGCGCACAAAGTCTTGCTCCAAGCTCTGGAAGCAGTTGATCAAGAACTGAAGCACATGAGACCTGGCTTGGTACTCGAGAATGCAAGGCTGCCAAAGGTTAGCAACCAATCCAATGTCGTTCAGCCCAGGGGTCCGGCTTTTCTCGAAGCGTCAACTTCCCAGATTTCCACAGCTCCAGCATGCTCTCAAAGTAGCTCGAAAACCTCACCAGCCGCATCACTCGACTGCTGCACTGCGAGCCACATTAGGCGGTTTGCAACAGCAGTCCATGCACAAAAAAAACTACCAATGCTGCAGCCCAGCCACTTCTCTTTGCGAGCTGCCACCGAATCCCACGCAGAAACGCTTCCATCACGCACCTGCTCGTCGTGAAAACGCTGAACCGCTTCATGCGATTTCATTGTCGTGCTTGTGATCCACCCCGATCTACGTGCGCCGATATCTGCCTTCTCATTGATGAGGAGGGCGATGGTTATCAAATGCGCAAGGCTTGAAGCCTTGTCAGCATCAAACCCTGGCCAGAGCTTCCGTTCGAGGAAGGAGTTGAACTCCAGTGTGGTCACCTCTTGACACCAGTTTTGGAGAAAAAATCTTAAAATACCTCGAAACATCGTTTATCGAAATCACTCAAGACAGTGGGACATGGTCAAAGTGCGGCCTGTTTCGAATCAAATCCGCTCTCTTTCAGTTTGGCGTAGATCTCCTCAACCACCTTGATGCCAGTGCCAAGACCATGGAAGCATCATGTCATCATATCTTCTGGAAGTGTCTTGTGCAGTAGCACACGAATGAGCTGTCCGCAGGTTCAGGCGCATCTGCTGGCTTAGCCTGGCTGCATCTGCGTGCGAAGTGAAAGAACGCAGGAAGCCAACGCGTTTCTGTTATGCTCGCAGTTATCCTCGCCAGCAGATCAAGGGTACAACCCTGGCCTGTGAGGCAATCGAAGCATTCATTGCATCTATCATCGTTACGTATGAAATTTGCCCAACAGCTTTAAAAGCTTTGCTTGCTTCGAGTGCAGACTGGCTGGTGTGGCCGAACGATGCAGGTCGTACATGTGACGCTGCATCATGAAGCTGATACAATGCAACAGCAGGATACCAGTACTAATACATTAGGTTGCATACGATGATCTTGCTTGTAGCAAGGCGATGTCGTTGCCATGCTTTCCTGACCTTGCTACACTTCATAGCTTGAAGCGGGCGAACGAGGTCCAGAGCAAATCTGACAACATCTTGCATGTACAATGCTATATCAAGCGGTCAACTTGCTAGTCAACCAGCTGCAGCACCGACATGTGCCCGCTGTTGTGTGACATCTTTACTTCTGGCTCGCCCGCTCTCTGCTCTCTCACATGTCCGGACCGCGTCGATACGCACCGGCCTTGCATTCGTCATGAGCTGGCCGCCGCACCGATTCTGTGAGCTATTAGGGTGCGAACTCCAAGCCCACTCGTCACTTCACCGCTAGTCTTTGCCCTCCTGGTACCTGGCACATGACGCACAAACGCAGCACACAAGGCAAAGTCAATACACATGAGCAACAAACATCAACAAACGCACAAACGAAAAAACTACAGGATCTTGTAGCAAAATCGCAAGTTTGTGCTTTGGTAAGCATCGCATGAACGAGGATGGGCGAACGACGGCCAAGAAAGAGACCGTCGAAGGAAAGAGAGGGACAGAACGAGAGCGACACAAAGATAGAGACAAAAACGGTGCGCTGTAGATTCACTGGTGCCCATCATGCTTGTTTGCAAACATCGCCGGGCACAAATCTGGCGTAAGATTTGACTGCAACTAGAATTCTTGCTGGCGCGAAATACTTTCCACAACCACAGGTGAAGTTAAATTAGTAACAAGAGCTCGCGAGGAACTGTACATGCAAAGCGTAAGGCACAGAAGGCAAAGAAGGCACAGATAGCCAACCTAAACTGTCCTTTTTGTTAAGCATGGTTCAAAAAGACGTCACGACATGTCCCACTCCGTGGACTCTTTCGTGATGGTTTTTTAGCCATGGATTCCATGGACCGACTCGCTTCTTCCTTCCTTGACGGATACTGACAGCAGCCCATTGTCGAACATGCGCATGCACACTTTCTGTCTGCAAGCAAGCTGCTTCGCCATCAAGGCTGCTCGTCGCCGGCGGCTTTCCTACAACGAACCGAGAAAGAGACACACTCAGCAGAAAATTTCTTTGGAAGCAGTATCGCCTCTAAACGTTTGGCGACAGTCTCGTCATCATCATCGTCCTGAGCAGATCAACACAAACATGCTCTAAGACATCGCCTCGGCCTCGGCTCCCACCATTTCAATATACTTCAATGCTCATGTCATGGCATACAGCAGACCATACAACAGACCATTTCAGCCCGGCGCTTGTTGCAAGACTCGCCTCTTCTTCTTCGCATCGCTGTCCACCTTTGCTGACTGAACGGGTTATGATGCAAAGAAGCCTCACATGCATCGAGCTAGCCAGCAATCACCATGAGTTCGCGTGTCAAACAAAACATGCCAGAGCAGCTGCTTCACCCCCGCCTGGAGTCGGCAATGAGTCAATGAGTTCTGCATCACTGCATTCGTGGAACACCACAGTGCCCAAGCACTCCGTTACTGCACAGATGGGTGCACGGCCTGCATCTGCTTGAGCCGCTGCGGCCTCTGGTGTGTATATAGGAGTCCAAAACTGTGGACTGCAAAGAAGTACCATATATTCCACGTAAACCCTGCTCTCGAATTTTGCGTTTTATGTCTCCCCTTCTCTCTGGCGCCTCGTCCTTCGGAGCCTCTTTCGGAGGTTTCTCCGTGCTCTCCTTCTCCTCTTTCTTTTGTGGACTTCTGCGAGAATGGCTTTTCGGACTTCTGCGAGGGCTCCGGCCTCTACAAGACGATGGTAAACAACGCGCAAGAGAATTCAAACAAACATCTCTCAGGCAAGAACTCTTGCGACGAGTCTCTGTCCTGCAGGCGCTGCTGGACGGCGCCACGGAAAGAGAGATGCCACGTGACAGCTCAAATGAAGAACAGCTGCAAGATAAGTAAGGGAAGCAACAAAAAGTTGACGAACCACCAGGTGACCGCTGCATCAGAAAGCTGCAACTAGCAGAGAGTTCGATGCGAAAACCACATAAAACTTGAGTCATCCTTGAGTTCAATGCATTTTCCGTAAAATAAGTTACAGCTGCAGCTACAGCTGAATAGACTCAAGCAATGACTTAATCTCTTAGATTCGCTGCAGTATTGAGTTGTTCTGCACTTGGGATTGAAAAAGAAAAACAAATGATGGCTTGAACATCTGCCACTTGCTTGGTTTCCTCGGTTTGCCTAAATGAATCCTTTACTTCAACTGGGATCTTTTACATGTCCTTGGCTTCCTCAGGGCATGGGGTTCGACGAATCACTATTTTGTACGTGTTATGAGGAAGAGCTACAAAAATGGAGCTTCTGGGTAGATGTTGGATTAACAGGAATTCGCAATCATGCTAGCTTATCGCAGTCTTATCACAGTGTCGTTGAAGATATGACAGAAATGACATCGTAGCAAAAGGCGATACCATGCCTCATTGCATCATGACACTGCATGCTGGCATGAAAACTGCTAATCGTCGATACTTCCATGATACTGCAGAAGTGTGATGAGTACGTGTAGTGTGGGAAGATGAGCTGCCACTGACACTGCGTCCTTCGGGAATCTTTCTTCGGAGGCTCGGGCGGGTCGGCCTGCCACTACAACTCACAGTAACTCCTAGCAGACGGCTTTGCGCAGCTCTGCTTGCTAGTAGAGCGAGTTGGCCACAACCTGTTACCACTACAGTCATGGGGATTAACTATGAGCACCTCGGCACGCGGCGCATCATCAGTGCCTCAATGGTATTTGAAATGAACTGCATTGCAATCGCAGTCTCACTGCGAACAGAAAACACTAGACTGTCATTGAGATCCAGACTCAGGAACGCTTGAGATTGGCCTGAAGTTCCGTTCTCCTCGCCAACTTCATCCACATTCCCACCACCCACCGAGCCAGCAAGAACAACAGGAGCTGTGGACAAGCTGGCGGGAAATCGTGACAATTGGATGCAGAATCACGCAACCCTCGACCTCCTCAGCTGGTTTTCTGTGCAAGTTCTCTGAAGTCAAAGCGTACCTGCCCGTGACTAGTCCGTGACAAGAATGTCACCGAAGAAATCACAAAGGAAATGAAAGTAAATATGGTAACGTAGCAATAATAAAGGTGGCGGCAATTGTAACATGAGCAATAAGAGAAGTAGGAGCAATCACAGTAGTACTGATGATAACAGCAATACTACAAAATAGCAACTCAAGGAAATATCGACATATGTATATATATATACATATATTTATTTATTTATTTATTATCTATTTATTTATTTATATTAATAATAATACTAATGTTAATATTAATATTAATATTAATATTCATATTCATATTAATATTAATATTAATATTAATATTAATATTAATATTAATATTAATATTAATATTAATATTAATATTAATATTAATATTAATATCCGCATTAATATTAATATTAATATTAATGTTAATATTAATATTAATATTAATATTAATATTAATATCCGCCGAGGCCTCGGGCCGAAGGTGTATAGGTTGTGAACCTTGTTGGCCCCTTTTTTTGCCTCAAATGGCTACCCTGCCTTGGCAACCGGGATGTGCAAGCGACGGTTCGCCAGGACCAGAAACAGTTGAAGCCCGTGCCAACAGCCCCCCCCCCCCCCCCCCCCCCCCCCCCCCCCACCCCCCCCCCCCGCCCTCAAACCCCTAAACCCTAAACCCTGAACCCTGAAGCCTAAACCTTTTGCCCTAAGCTCTCAACCCTCAACCCTCAACCTTCAACTCCCTAATCCCTAGACCCTGAACCCTAAACCCAGCCCTGCCTAAGCCCGGAACCCCAAACCCAAAACCCAACCTTATTGCTTGGGGTCCAGCGACTTGGGCACTGCGGAATCACCATGCTCACGCGGATGCGCTGGGCCGGGCCGAGGCGGGTCGCGTAGCGTTAAAATTGATATGAATATAAATATTAATATCTATATTTATATTTATACTGATAGCGATATTGCTATTTAAATTTATTTTATCTTTTTTATATTTGTGTTTATATTTACATATACACACTGCGCATTCATGTTCTTTTAGTCCATACAATTCCATAATATACATCTGCATATCCAGGTAAAACGCACTCATGTTGAACACATGCCTTGTATGGGTCCTTTGGCATCCAAGACTTGACAGCTCAGCGTTTAACGACCCTTTCGGGACCCTTTGCGCACCAACCGCGTCTCTCATCTCGCTCGGCATTGGGCCCTTTCGGCATGGAGAACTTGCCTGCAGCATCCTGGCATCATGATCACGTCATGCAATTATGTGTACAAGTATTCTGCCAAGTTTGCCAAACTCAAGTTCGCGCAACGCTTGCAGACGAACGATGCTGCAATGCTTGTGCGATGGTCCTGCAGCCAGCGCTTGGAGAAACATCGTCGACGGTCCCAGGATTGGAGAATCTGCGAAAAGATTGCAACACATCCCTGCGAAGCATATGCCATCCATTCCTCTCAGATATAGTATGGCAAGGCCAAAACACAACAAAATGCAGCTTTTCGAACTGTGTCTCAAACATTCTAAGACGACCCCAAGAGCATGCTCAATGCCTCCACACCAAAAGGGTCCATCGGGCTAAATGGTTCTGCACTTCACTGGGAGCATGTGATAAATGTGATGTGCACGATGTGCGCGGGACCGAGACGGGAGACCGCGATTTCAAATGCAGGGAGTGCGCACTCCGGCCCTCTGGCGAAGAGAGCCAAATGCCATGCCCGACCGCAGGGATGTGCGTGCGGAGCACGATTCCAGGTCCATTCCAGGTCCAAAAGCGATAACAGTGCTGCAGATTGCTGCAGCTCGCGACCAGTTCACGGAACCGAGGCATGCGTTTTCTGACAGCGCAAAAGGCACGCTGCGAACCCAAGAGCCTGGAAAGCGCACGTCCCTGCCACTGCCGCGTTTTCGCGGCGCAGCTTCGCGACGCAGAGCGGCCCAAGCTCCTCAAAAAAAGTGCCGGGTTTTGTCACGTCGAGCAACCCCCAATCCCGATCACACCCGCGCCGAGAGCCGAGGAACCTCAAGGGTGAGATCGTGACGTGGATTCAAAACGAGCCGCGGAACTTCCGCAAGCTGTCGCCGCGCGCTGGGGTGCTGCCTGATCCTCATGTCTCTGAACATTGGAACCCCATAGTGTTGCCGCACTGGGAAAAAACATAGCCTGAGCAGCTGCATATCCCCTTGGCTGTGATGCAGAATGGTCCAACACGAACCGCCTCTCCCAAGAAAGCACACGCTCCACGATCTCGATCATCAATATTCTGCCATGTCAGATCGGCATGACAGGAGTCAGGCTGCTCCACATGACGCTTCCAGGATGACACAAACTCAAGGCGGCGCACGTCAAAGATGATGCCGAACAATGTCCTGATTGAGGCACCGTAGCATACGCACCAAGGGAACGTTGAAAAAAACACACTTGCCTGGGCAGCTGCCCCACTAGTCCCATGGAGTCCACCCCTGCCTCTCCAGATGCGCTGATCAGGCAGAACATAGCAGAACGAAATTACCCTTGAATGCGCTTGATACTTAAAGCATTGCTTTGCATTGCTTTGCATTGCATTGCTTTGCATTGCTTTGCAGTCCACCCATTTGTGGGCCTCAGGTCCAAGACCTTGCGAAGCGATAGCGTCCACCAAACACCTCAGCTTCCCAGAGCACACGGCAAAGCGCACTGGGAGCATCAGCGAAGCACTCCTACCAAACACTCCGTGAGCGTCTCACGCAAGGGCAAGTCGAGCTCTGCGAAGGATTGCGCTTCTCAAAGCTGGTGATGTCGCATCCTTCCGTTGTTCTCACGTACCGGTACGACATCCTACGACTGATGTTGCCAAGCTGTGAGACACAAGATATCACAAGTTGAGATCAAAGAGCTCGAACCCTTCTCTCCTCCGGAAGGTTCTCGGATGAGAGCTCCTCAGACGTCATATGTCGCAATCTGTACCAAATTGCATCAGGAGCACGTGCTCTTCCAACATTGCAGCAACTCCTGAAGTCTCCGGAGCACGTCACCTTGTCTTAGCGGCCCAGACCGAACAGCACCACGAGCCGCTCGGGCCACATGTCCTTGAATGGACCTTGGAGACAGCTTTACACAGAAAATTGCAGAAAACACTTGAAAAATCGACACAACATGACACTTGCGTGACGCGTGCACATCAGACACGTAGGAGAGGAGCGATATCTCAGCTTCTTACCGTGGCTCAAAGGCTGGATCCCGAGTGCCCTTGACGATGACATCCAAGGAGCCTGCAAATTCCTGCATGGCAAGGGGAACACCCTACTTTTCCATTCTCACTCTTCTCGCTAACCTTTTGCGGGATCACTATTATCCAAAGTGCAGTCTTTTCCGGCTGCTCTCGCTGACTTCCGCGAAGTCTTCAAGCAAGACCGGTGCAGTTGTTTTGGGGGGGGGGGGGGGGGGGGGGGGGGGGGGGTTGGGGGGTTTTTGGGGGGGTTGGGGGGGGGGGGTTGGGGGGTGGGGGGGTGGGGGGGGTGGGGGGTGGGGGGGTGGGGGCTGTGGGGGGGTGGGGGTGGGGGGGGGGGTGGGGGGGGGTTGGGGGGGGGGGTGGGGGGGGTGGGGGGGGGGGGGGGGGGGGGGGGTGGGGGGTGGGGGGGGTGGGGGGGGTGGGGGGGGTGGGGGGCGTGGGGGGGTTGTGGGGGACCGCCGCATTTTCAACTGAAAACCATTCTTCCCTCTACATGTCTAATCAAAAACACGGACGCAGCAGCCCCTCATTCCTAACTTGCCAACATAGCTAATGCTCATGATTACTCACATGACGTGGAAGTTTCTTACCCCTCTAGAATCAAGGCATGAAAGAACAATTGCAGGCAGGCATACGTTTCTGTTTGGCAAAAGGTCAGGGTTGGCACAGGCAGTTGAGGAGAACCCCTGCTTTAGCGGCCAGAAACATGCCCGGCCAAAGGGGCCTGCCAGCGGCACCCACCACAAGCGCGAAACCTTTCCTGCATAGCCCAATAGGCCTTAAGCTATTGATTGGCTTGCGCATGCTTGCGCAGCCAAAACCTGGCAGCAGGACCCGCCAACCGTGAAACCTTTTGAGCTTCGAAGAACGAGATGGCCTGCCAACAGCGAAACTTTCGTTACAAAGCATTCCAGAACCTGTAGAAACCCCGCAAGCCCTTAAGGGCTTGGTTGTGTTTCCTCATGTTTTCTGTTTTTCCTTATTTTTGTCCGCTTTCTTGTCGGGGACCTCTTGGCTTCCCCCCTTTCTGGGAGAAAGCTACATTCCCTCAAAATTTTCATAGGATTCATACTACTTTTCGAAGGATTTCCTATTATCTAAGGATGGATTGCAACAAGATTCATAGGTTTTTAAGCACGCTTTGCACGGCTTAAATAAAGCGGGGGGGGGGGGGGGTTTGGGGGGGGGGGGCAACCCCCCCCCCCCCATTTGATTAATGTTTTTTTTGGTTCGTTTTCTTGGTTTTCGATGGGTTTCAGCCAGTTTCCTAGGCTTTGAAGCACGGGCGGGGCTTGGGCAGCCCCCCCCATTTGCAACCACAATGCTCACATGATGGGTTTCAAGCCTTTGAAGCACGCTTTGCAAAGGCTTAAAAGAAGCGGAGTGGGGGGGGGGAGGTGGGTTGGGGAGCGCAGCCCCCCCCCCCCCCGTTTGCAACCACAATGCTCACATGACGGGCTTCAACAAGATTTTTAGGAATTGAAGCACACCTAGCACGGCTTCAAAAAAACGGGGGGTTCGGGTTGGCCCGTTTTGCAAACAAAATGCTCACCCTTCAACACGTTTCTTAGGCTTTGAAGCACGCTTTGCAAGGCTTATAAAGAAAAAAAAGCGGGGGGTCGGGGGGTTGGGGCAGGGCGCAGCCCCCCGCCCCCATGCTGACACGACGGGTTTCAGCAAGATTCATAGGCTTTGAAGCACGCTTTGCACGGCTTTAAAAAAAAAGTTGGGGAAAGATTCATAGGCTTTGAAGCACGCCTTGCGCGGCTTAAAAGAAAAGCGTGGGGGTTGGGGGGGGGGGGGGGGGGGGTGCAAACAATGCTCACATGATGGAATTTCACCTACGTAGTTTCTTCGGCTTTGAAGCACGCTTTGCACGGCTTAAAAGAAGTGCGGGGGGGGGGGGGGGGGGGGGGGCCTTTTGCAACACAATGCTCACACCCTTCCTTCCTTCCTTCCTTCCTTCCTTGCTTGCTTTCTGGCTTGCTCGCTTGCTTGCTTGCTTGCTCGCTTGCTTGCTAGCTTGCCTGTTTCCGTGCTTGCCTGCTTGCTTGCTCGCTTGCTCGCTTGCTTGCTTGCATGCTTCCGTGCGTGCTTGCTTTCTTGCCTGCCTGCTCGCTTGCTTGCTTGCTTGCCTGCTTCCGTGCTTGCTTGCTTTCTGGCTTGCTCGCTCGCGCGCTTGCTCGCTTGCTTCCAAGCTTCCGTGCTTGCTTGCTTGCTCGCTTTCCGTGCTGGCTTGCTTGCTTGCTAGCTTGCCTGCGTGCTTGCTTGCTTGCGTGCGTGCTTGCTTGCCTACAGGCCACGGGGCCGGCAAAAACATAAGAAAAAGAAGAAAATAGAATAAGCAAAAAACACCGCCACCGCAAGCGGGGGCCCGGCAAGGGTGAAACCTTTAACGGGTAGGGCGGCCAGTGTGATTAGGCTTGCGCAGCCAAAGCCTGGCGACGGGGACTGCCAGGTGTGAAAGGCATATTCTGGGAAGCCTTTGAGCTTCGAGTAAGGAAATCACCCTTCCCCGCCGGCATGCTTATTCAGACAACATTCCGGACAGCGGCCCGTGCGTGTGAAGTTTATTTGCTCTGATCATCCGGTGTGCACTCCAAGAGGAACTCGCAGGACTTTCGCGGGC
>CAJNDS010002611.1:113338-123338 GCA_905221605.1 Symbiodinium natans | reverse complement strand
GCGCATGCGGTGACTGAACGTCCTCATATCGGACCAAGTGTGCCTCATCGAGTACGGTTTGCAAATGCGGATGTGAAGACACTGCCCTCGCTCTGCAAATCCTGTGGACTAACTGCGCTGAACACATGGGCTTCTGGCCATCGCAGTACGTATGCTAACAGTGATGGCACATATTCCTCTCAGATCGATTTTTTGCTGGTCAGACTGCACGATGCTCGGAGGAGATCCAAGGAGGCCTACTCGGATAAGCACTTTCCTGTGGCTGCCTACAGAGATGGATCAAAACACTTTCCAGTGCGAGCCACTCTGTTCATTCCTCCTTACAGTCCTACACCCAGCAAGCCACGGCCGTTTGATGCCACAGCCCTGGATGCGAGCTTTCGGCGGAAAGATGACAACTGGCAGGCATACTCACATCGTCTGACGGAAGCAGTGGTGAGGACAATGCAAGTGAGACCGTCTTGGCAAGAACTGGATGAAGTGATGGTTAGTGTATCAGCTGAGCACTATCCTCCTCCACGCAAGTCTCAGCCAGTAGCAGGTCCTATTCATCAGGAATACTGGAAGAAAGTGCGGCAAATCCAGGCGCACAAGAGGGCTGGAACCGAGCATAATTCTGAATGCCAGAAGCTTGTGGAGGACATCAAGGAGGAGGCGCGGACTTTCAAAAAACAGCAAAAACAAAGAAAGCTAGAGAAGCAAGAGCAGTTGCTTCTACAAGCCCAGGAAGATAAAAGGCAACAATCCCACAAACTGGCTCATACTCTCAGGAAACTTGCTCCGTGGCGCCCAGTGCAGAGAGTCAACCTAAGGGATCAAGCAGGTGAGCCGCTTGATACGGAGGCCTCACTAAAAACTATGCGCGAATACTCGAGTCAAATCTTCTCCAAAAGTTCTCCTTTGCACTCAGTAGCTGCTGTGCCCAGAGCAGCGATCACCGCCTTGCAGGTATCCTCACAAATCAAGACAGTACCAGTGGGGAAAGCAGTCCCCAGCACCTCAGCCCCAGTATCAGCTTGGAAGAGTCTAGGTCCTGAAGCCCACGAACACATAGCAGGTCTAATCAACTCTGAGGTGTCCCAATCAGAAATTTCCCCTTATCTAAAGGACCCTCGAATTGCATGGATCCCCAAGCCGGGCAAGCCAGCCACCGCCATGCAAAACCTGAGGCCCATAGGAGTCATCAGCGTGCCAGGCAAAGTGCTAGCAGGCGCAGTGAAGACTCGCATTGCACCAGCACTGCAGGTGAGCTCACAGCTTCAGCCTCAATTTGCGTACATCCGGCAGAGGGGGGTGCGGGACGCTATCGCGAAAGCATGTCAGCACCTTGATTTCGCGCAGCAGCTCCGTCAAGAGCATCGCAGGGACCTGCACAAGTCCCAACGCGGAGCCAGGCAGGCTCAGCTGTCAGGGGCACTTACTATTTCGGTTGATCTGAGCAAAGCTTTTGATTCTGTTAATAGACATGAGCTGCTAGCTGCCTTGGATCGCCTGGGAACAGACCCTGTTACGAAAGAACTGGTAGTTCAACTACACAGTGAGACCTCCTACAACATGGGCACAAGTGGACTAGAGATTCAAGTTCCCACTTCTTCAGGAATCAAACAAGGTTGCAAGCTAGCCCCGGCATTGTGGTCTGCGCTGACACTTCTAGTCATGAGCAGAATGGAGCAGAAATGGGGCCCAGATAGCAAGCAAGCTAGGGACATCCTAACAGTCTTTGCAGACGATTTCCTGCTCCAGGAAACCTTCTCGAGCTTTCCTGAACTTCAGAAAGTCCTGCTCAGAATAGAGGCTCTCTTTCAGTCTCTTGAGGACGTGGGGCTGGAAGTCAATCCAACGAAGTCCAAAGCCTTGCTAATGGTTCAGGGCACTCAGCAGTCCATCTTTCGCAAGAAGCACACGATGCGCAAAGAGAAGCAGTTGCACATCGTCCTTCCCTCAGGACATAAGATTCCGATTCATCACAAACTAACATATCTAGGGGTGCAGCTCAGCTATGGATCCTACAAAGACCAGACTGTTGACTATAGGATCGCCCAAGCTCAAGGCAAGTTTGAGCTACTTCGACACATCCTGTGCTCCACTAAGGCCTTGGAGGCTTCAAAGAAGTTGGAGATCTGGAGGGTCTATGTGGAATCTTCACTCTTGCATGGGCTTGTGGCCACTGGCATCACCTCATCAGGTCTCCAGAAGCTTCAGAGTAAATACTCGAGGATGCTAAGATCCATCTTTAAGCAACATCAGCACTACAGCCATATTGACACGAAGACTCTGTTCGAGCAATATAAGGTTCAGACTCCTCAAGCAGTTTTGATCAACCAGATGAAAAACTATCAAGACGCACTAGATGCCTGTCAGAAGTCCAACCCGGATCAGAACATACAGTGGCATCTGGGACTTAGAGGTAGGATTGTTGCGCTGCAACAGGAGCTTCAGAGCATGCATTTGGACCTGACCGAGGCAGACCAGGAGGTACCGTGCTCTCTGTGCGATCGGAAATTTTCCAGCGCTAAGGGTCTTCAGCAACATACTCTGGTGAAGCATGGAGGACAGCGTGCGAATCAGCTAGGCCCAAAATTTCAGGTCACTGTGCATAGCTGCAAAGGACTTCCGCAATGTGCGGCATGCAACAGGCAGTTGCGCACAATGCATCAACTTCGCAGACATGTGGAGTCAGGCATTTGCCCTCAGCTGCACGAGCTGAAAGAACGAGCCAAATCCTGTACAAGCTCAGAAAGCATAGCTATGATCTATCAGTCTAGCGTGCAGGAACAACTTAAGAAGGATCCTGATCTTCTACTAAAAAAGAGACATGTCACTCAGCATCTATTAACGAACTGCAGTCTCTGTGGGCAATACATTGTTGGCCACAAAGGAGTGAAACAGCACATTCAGAAAGCTCATCCCGCTTTCTGGGCACAATCCTCGGCATCCATTCTTGCCAACATGCGAACACATAAGCGCCTCCTGCACAAAAAAGAAGAATGTAGGTATTGTCGCATTGTGGTAGATGCTCCAGTACGCCATGCAGAGCAATGTGTGGTTCTGCTTCAGACATACGCCATGAGTGCAGCTTGTGCCAAGCCTATGGAACTGCCAGATTTCTTCAGTGCAGATCCTCCAATTAGCCAGGTGAGTGGAAGGGAGGCTTCCTCCCAGGAGGCTTCCTCCAGCAGTAGGATTCGGTCTCACCAGGCACCAGCAAGCTCCCAGCGAGACGCACCAGCAGAGGGGAGACCTTCGTCAGTGCCCGTCACAGCCTGGTCTCTGGCCTATCATAATCCGCATCAACTGTGCTATGCACACACAGTAGTGCATATCCTTGCCTCGCTTGCATCAGAGGGTATTCTTTCTGATCCATATCTGAGACAAATATTGACGGAAATTGACGCAGTAGGGGGTCGTTCTTCTAGTGTGGATGTTCGTAGGCTACGACAGCTACGTCCTCTGCTGACGGGATGGCGACTCAGACCCAGGCAAGAAGATGCATCCCAGTTTCTAGCACATATCATTCAGAGATCCCATGTGCTTTCAGCAGATGTTTGGGAAGCGAGGGTTCAAATCACAGCACCCGTGGAAAGAATCAGCGTAGAGGATAGAGGGGGTTTGATTCTTTTCTTGCCTGACCCACCAGATGGCCTCTCCACACTACAGCAAGCCATTTCTCAGTGGGCGCACAGGGGGAGCACCTATGGGCTACTCCCGGGAGTGAACCTGGTTTGCATTCAGACCCAAAGGTTTGAGCACTTGGAGAAAACAAATCGGCCTCAAGTTTTAGACACAACTCTGGAGCTTCCAGAGTTTATAGATAATGGCACGACAACCGCTGTGGTCAGCTTTCGACTATATGCATTCATCATTCATCTAGGAGATGATTGGAGATCTGGGCATTATAGGACAGGTTTTTTGAGAGAAGAAGTGGCGTATCTCGCAGATGATGACCGCTCACCACGGCGAACTACGCTCCTCTCGGATCAAATTTGCCAGGGATCGTATTTGGCTTTCTACGTAAGGGTCTAGCTCGCTCTACCTTCGCACGCGGAGGTTTCCTCCGGAGGCTTCCTCCGCAGCAGTGTTCTTTCTTCTTAAAGTAGACCTATCTGCCTGCTGTTGCCTAAGGCAACTCGGCATGAACGCTGCCCTGCGCGCAATAAAGCCATGATCTCGTGCTAAGATGTATAGTCTCTTGCGTGAAACTTTCACATGCGGAGGTTTCCTCCGGAGGCTTCCTCCCCGGTAGTGTTTCTCACAGTAGACCGTTCTGCCTGCTGTAGCTTAAGGCCAAGCTGACCCATTCTTGTCCCTGAACCTGAAGCATCTGCGCGCACTTTAGAACATGTGAGGTCTCCTCCAGGTCGGTGGGTTCAGCTTAGGGTCACTTTTTCGGACGCAACCTTGCCTTGTCGCAGCGCTGGCCCCGAGAGCCGTGCAAGGTGTCCCAGGTCAGGTGCTTCCCTCTTCGCAAAGTACTCGTGCCTATGTGAGACCTCCTCGTTAAGTTCGGTCAGTTGGGGTCACATTTTCTCGACCAGGAATGCAATTTTGCCCTGTCGCAGCGCTGGCCCCAGGAGCCGCGCAAGGCGTCCCAGGTCAGGCTTCGCAAACTTAGCTACCCTGCCTCCAACTTGGGCATCCTTCTTGGAACGTGCAAGGCCGCCTTGGTGCGCTCTGCCTACGGCCCTCTGCCAGTTGTTTAGCGTTACCTGTGTGAGACGTCACTAGACAGGAACGCTGAGTGTCGGCCTCACCAGAGGTACGGCTCGCTAAACAGCTGGTGCGTGGGTGCTGGACGCAGTGACTCACAGTAGGGTGTCGGGGTAGCCGCGCTTATTTTTCACTCTTTTGCAGTGCTGAGTACTTGATATCGGAGGCTGCCTCCGTGCCAACTTCAATTTCTTCACTTTGGGCTTCATTCTTACCGTTTTCTTGAACCTATTGATTCATTGCATCAGATTAGGAGGTTTCCTCCTGAATATTCTTAAGTACTCTGCCAAAGCAGATTCAGAATAGCAGGTAGTGAGACCTGGCAATCTGGAGGAAGCGATCCTCTCGAAGTCCAAAAGGCCGGACTGTGAAATAAAAAAGGCGGGTGAGACCTTCTATATCACACTTGCCCGCCTTAATCACACCAAACTCAGCTAGCGCACAGCTATAGCCTGCAACACAACATCGGGGCCAGCCGGCACTGCAGCAGTCGCGGGTGCAGGTGAGCCAGTAGGAAGCGGTCGTAGGGTGCCCAGCCAGCACAGCGCTATCGCAGCCCTGAGGGGCGGATGCATTCCACATACTCGAACATAGCTGTGCACAACAATCCTTTCAGCAGCCCTGAGGGGCGTGAAGTACGAACTAGCAAAGACTGCTGGAGCTCCCAAGGCGGATACAGAGTAGCCGACGTGCCGAGGATCCAAAGTGATCAGAGGTCCACATGCTGATTCTGGCAGTGAGTGCAATGCAAAAAATGTTGTTGTTGTTGTTGTTGTTGTTGTTGTTGTTGTTGCGGCCGCTGTGTTTGTTGTGGTTGTTGTGGTTAATATTTTTGTTCGGTGTTAATTTCCATTTGGTGTATGCTTTGCTATTTGTGCTGTGTTGTTTGTGATTTGATATTTGCTTTGCTATTTGTTGTTTGTATTTGCATTTGTACTTGCATTTGTACTTGTGTTGGTATTCGTCGTCGTCTTTGTATTTGTATTTGCTGTTGTGTGTGTGTGTTGAATTTGTATGTGTATCTGTATTTGTATTTGTACTTGCATTTGTATTTGTATTTGACTTGTATTTGTATTTGGCGTTGCATTTGTATTTGTTGTTGCAAATGTTGTTGTATTTGCTGTTGCATGTGTTGCTGCATTTGTTGTTGTATTTGTTGTTGCATTAGTTGTTGCATTTGCTGTTGCATTTGATGTTGTACTTGTTGTTGTATTTGTTGCTGTATTTATTGCTGTAATTGTTGCTGCATTTGTTGCTGTATTCACTGTATTTGTTGCTGTTGCTGTTGCTGTTGCTCCTGCGGTTCTCAGAGAGTCCTCCCCCGAGCATGCAACCCTGGAGTGCCGACCCCGAGAAACCTGCAGAGAGTCCCTGTATCACTGGAGTGCCATTCTTCACTTGGGGTTGAATAGCAAGGCCCGGGCAATTAAAAAATTAAAAAAAAAAAAACTCAAAATCAGCATCACTATCACTAACTTCCATGTGCTGATCGCTCCATTTTCGTCGGGCGCTGCCGAAACGTCGGTCGTGTTACAAGTGATCCCCTCTCTCCGACGTGAGTTGTCGTTCTGCTGCAGCCTTGGCACGAAGGCATCTGAAAACTCAACCATCTCAATATGAATGCTGACATGCACTCACTTGCACGACATTTTTTAATCACCAACTGGAAACGGTACTCTGAAGACACGCGTCGGTCTACTTCTGAACTTGGCACGTCAGCCAGAAGAGCCGGCGGAGCAATTCTGGTGTAAAAGACTGTCTGTCAGTCTGTGAAACATGCTGATTCAGCAACGAGCAAACACCGACGGCGTGGCTGATTCTCAGCTGCCGTCCCTGGTTCTATTCGGTCTGTCTGACAGTCGGACCAAAATATTACAGCAACACCCAGCCACCTTCTCCGTCCTCAGCACATTGAACATCGGCCAAGGCGGTCAAGGGCAAGGCGGTCTGCGATTCCACTTCGAGTGTGCCGAGGAAGTAGACGTGCCGAATACCATCGCTGAAATCTTGGATGTGTCGAATAGAACTAGGACTGCACATTCACTGCTTCAGGAAGAACTGTTTTCAAAAACAGAAGCAAAAGCTGCTGCTTCACCAAGGGGCAATTTCGGTCTATGTGCTGCAGTCGAATCTGATGCTGCCGCACAGACGGGTGTGCGCAGCACGCGAAGTCTGCCAGCCATATGGAGCCATCGGGCGAACTCCAGGTCCCCTGCATTCCATACGCTATGTTGCCTTTTCCTTAGCCAGCACAAGACTCAGGCAAGCCAAACAAGCATACCAACACAACAGCAGAAAACTGTAAATTCAAGCGGGCTGCTGGTCGTCCTCTTAAAGCCCACCCGCCAATCTGCAAACAAGAACAACATCTCCACGCGGGTGCTGTGCTCCCAACGGTACACACCCACACGAGTCGGCATGCTTGCAGTCGGCCCTACGGTCTGGCAGCCCTCGTTGCCGAATCAGCTGCGGCGGGCGGGGTCATCAAGGTTTAACATGGCCAGACTCGAAATGCAAAACTTTCAGTATCTCTCTGGTCTGTAAGCATGTGTTTCGGGCTGGGCCGCCAGCCACCATTTTCCCACTCATCCATCACTGCCTGTGAACAATGAATTGCAAATGACACACACACACACACACACACCGCAGGCTTCCTGACTGACTCTGACACGGCCTTGACGGACTTCAGCTGCGATCGCGACCTTGACTTTAAACAGTCGAGCAACAGCAAAATCTGAGGGACAAACAAACTCAAAACTAGTAGCTCGGCCTGTAACAGTGAAAACTAGGCGTAGTGTTAGTCGTTCCTGCCCCCGCCCTGTAACAGTCAAAACTAGGCGTAGTGTTAGGTCCTCTATATATTATAACTGTATTCGGATCATTAACTGTTACAGACTGGGGGCAGTAAGCACAGAACTGCCAGGGGACTCAGAGACGCATGTCACGTCGTCTTCTCACTCAGTCTGAGTCTTTCGCGCCTTCTGACGTCGTTGCTCCGCTTCAAGCAACGGGCGTCTGCCGTCGTTCTAAGTTGGGCACTGCCCCCGCCCTGTAACTGTAACAGTCAAAACTAGGCGTAGTGTTAGGTCGGTCCTCTATCTATCTGTATTCTGATCATTATTTTTTATTATTCAACGGTTACAGAGTGGGGGCAGTAAGCACAAAACTGCCGGGGGACTCAGAGACTCATGTCACGTCGTCTTCTCACTCAGTCTGAGTCTTTCGTGCTTTCCGACGTCGTTCCTCCTCCTCCTGGTGCTCTCGGCGGAATCTCTGGAGGTCCTCGATGCTGTCGTCGAGCTGCTTCTCATAGCGCAACCTCCTGATTGCAGGGGTTACCAATGACGTGACTGCGAGCTCCTCTCTATTAGACAAACAAACCCTGGATCATAATCGGAAACCTAAACACTCGAACCCCTAAACCCAAAACAACCCTAATAATCCCTAGGACTCAGACCCTAAGATGGTATTGAACAGTTACAGCATCTGGCCTCGCATCGTGCGCAGCCTCGACCATCGTTCTAACGTCCTCGTACTGGTCCCCGGCTACGGTCAGCTCAAGCAGCTGATCCTTGTGATGTCGGCAGGCGCTCAAGAATGCGTTCACCGAAGACCTCGGACCGGAGAGGTTCCAGTAGGCTCCGAACCAGCTGTCCTCGTTCTGCACATGGGACAGCTGTGCCCCTGTGCCTGTGTCTCCTCTGACCACGGTCTCCATGGTAATCCCGAACCGTCGAACACTGGCACGGGTGGAGGCACCGTCGGTCTTGAAGTAAACACACGACAGAAGCTTCTCGGGCACCGGCCAAAGCACGTACGACACAACGGCCTCATTGGCGTCGGTCTGGCTTGGTCGCCCTCGGTCTTCTGTGACAGTGACGAGCTCATTCGGCCGCATCGACCTTTTTGTATTCTTGGTGACGTAGGAGATGATGCTTTCATCGGTCTCTCCGTTCTGCAACCTCAGCAGGTACACAAAGATGCAAGGCTTGGGCTCGTTCTCTCTGTCGGTCTCGGTCTCGGTCTCGACCACGGCTTTCGGCCTCTCCGCTTCGGACACGACGTCAGCCTTGAGGTCGGTCTTCCGTGCAAGGACGCTGGCAAACATCGGGTGACACAGGTGTACGGTCTGGGGGCCAACTGATTCGTCGGTCTTTCCGGTAGCAACGATCGTGCGGCACAACATCGCGGGCTTCCCGAACTTCAGCACCCCTTCCGAAAATGCTTTGAACTTTTCTTCGGCCTGCTCGCTCAGCGTCAACCTGACGCACGCCATCTCCAACTTCTTTCGGACTTGAGGAAGCTTGGCCCCTTCCATGAGCACCGGGTCTTCGGTCTTGTCGCTCGGGGTGAAGCCTGCCTGTCGGCCTGCACGATGAATTGAGTCCTTGGCATTGGATGGGTTGCAGGCGGGTCTAGCGGGATGCCATGGTGTACAACATGACAAGTCCTGCGGGAAATGATGCTAACTCAGACCCAGCGGCCATGACCGCGTTCAACTCCGAGTCGTGCAAGCGACACGGGCTGATTCGCAAACTCTCGATCTTGTTGGGAGCCAGCTGTTGGGCCTGCAAGCACACGAGTGCTATCATGTCTCACTGCGGACGTATTGAATTGGGTTCAGCTGTGAAGCCTGGATGGTCAAGTAGTAGCTCATCGTTGAGCTTGGCGCGAAGACCGGGTGAAAAAACAAACTTACCAAAACGACTTCGAGCAACAGTCTGGACGTGCGAACTTGTCACTCTAAGATTCTGATGCTGCGAGTGACCACCACTGGCCTGCAAAGATCCTGGACCTTGGCGCTTCACACTGCATTTTTTACACAGTGGAACCTCGGTCATGACTTGTCGTGCCCGGGAAAATATGACGAAGACAGCCGCAGCCACTAGACAATGTTAATTCAGGGCTCATTCTCACAGGCCAGGAGAGCTAGGGTGGTTATTATACGCTGAAATTTGCAATTGACTGAATTCTGAATTATTGAATGGGCTGCAAGGCAAGCGTGCCTTCCGAGCTGCACGCTGCTCCCTTTCGATGGTTTGCTTAAATCAATTGGCCCTGTCCCTCGGACTCGACGCGGTGTGACGGTCTAGGACCAGGAGTCAAAAAGTTAAAGGCATCCGGCAGAAAGGCCTAGGGTTTTTGAAACAGCCGTCTAGCCATGCTCCACGGGGCATTGTTAGGGTTTAAGGGTCTAGGGTTTCGGTTTGGGGCTGCTGTGGGGGCGGTTTGTGACTCAATTTGCTTGTTGGCCCTAGGACTCTGCGCCGGAGCTGTCGTTCTCTGCTCCCGA